>PVLD010016728.1:0-44033 GCA_004027595.1 Dinomys branickii | reverse complement strand
TGGTTCTTCGAAAGAATAAATAAAATTGATAAACCCCTAGCCAACCTTATCAAAAAAAGAAGGGAAAGATCTCAGATTCATGCAATAAGGAATGAAAAGGATGAAGTCACTACAGATCCAAAAGAAATACAAAAGATCATGAATACCTACTTTGAAAATCTGTATTCCCATAGGATAGAAAATACAGAAGAAATGGACACATTCCTAGAAAGGTACAAATTGCCAAAATTGAATCAGGAAGATGTAAAAATCCTGAACAACCCAATATCAATTAATGAGATTGAAAATGTTATCAAAAACTTACCAACAAAAAAAAGCCCAGGTCCTGATGGATTCACAGCAGAATTCTATAAATCATTTAGAGAAGATCTAATGCCAACACTCCTCAAACTCTTCAATGAAATCGAAAAGGAAGCAACTCTCCCCAACACATTTCTGGAGGCAAGTATTATACTGATACCAAAACCAGAGAGGGACCCAACCAAGAAAGAGAGCTACAGGCTAATCTCTCTAATGAACATAGATGCAAAGATACTCAACAAAATATTGGCAAATAGATTACAGCAAATCATAAGGAAAATTATACACCACGACCAGGTAGGATTTATTCCAGGAATGCAGGGATGGTTCAATATTCGCAAATCAATTAATGTAATACACTATATTAATACAGTCGAAGACAAAAACCACATGATCATCTCAATAGATGCAGAGAAGGCTTTCCATAAAGTCCAACATGCGTTCATTTTAAAAACCTTAGAAAAAATAGGAATAGATGGCCTCTACCTCAATCTGATCAAAGCCATCTATAACAAACCAACAGCCAACATCATACTAAATGGACATAAACTGAAAATTTTCACTTTAAAGGCAGGAACAAGACAAGGATGTCCATTGTCACCACTCCTATTCAACATAGTTTGGGAAGCACTAGCCAGAGCAATCAGACAAGAGAGAGAAATAAAAGGAATAAGGATAGGAAAGGAAGAATTCAAACTATCACTATTTGAAGATGACATGATACTGTACTTGGAGGACCCCAAAAACTCCACAAGAAAACTCCTGGAATTAATTGAGAAATTCAGCAGCGTAGCCGGATACAAAGTCAACACCCAAAAATCAATAGCATTCCTATACACGAAAAACAAACAGACGAAGAGAGAAATTGAGGAAACCATACCTGTTACAATAGCAACCAAGAAATTGAAATACTTAGGAATCAATCTAACAAAGAATGTGAAAGAGTCATTCAGTGAAAACTACAGTACTCTGAGAAAGGAGATCGAAGAGGATTTCAATAAATGGAAAAACATACCCTGCTCATGGTTAGGAAGAACTAACATTGTAAAAATGGCCATACTACCAAAACTGTTGCACAGATTCAATGCAATTCCCATTAAACTACCATTAGCATACCTCACAGATCTACAGAAAATATGCCTTAAATTCATCTGGAACCAGAAGAGACCCAGAATAGCAAAAGCAATCCTGGGCAATAAGGACAAGTCAGGTGGAATCACAATCCCTGACCTGAAATTATACTACAAAGCTATTGTAATAAAATCAACCTGGTACTGGCTCAAAAACAGACCTGAGGATCAATGGAACAGACTGGAAGATGCAGCCATAATGAAAAACCCACTCAGCTACCTAATATTTGACAAAGGGGTCAACCAAACCCACTGGAAAAAAGAAGGCCTGTTTAATAAATGCTGCTGGAAAAACTGGCTTGCCTCTTGCCAAAAACTGAAAATAGATCCAAGTCTATCACCATGCACCAAACTCAAGTCAAAATGGATCACAGACCTCAACATTAAAACAGAAACTTTAAACCTATTGGAAGAGAAAGTAGGTAAAAATCTTGAAGACAGGAGTAGGCAGAGAGTTCATGAACAAAAATGAAACTGCAAGGGAAACACTTCAAAGAATCAATAATTGGGACCTCATCCTACTGAAAAGTTTTTGTACATCTAAAGAAATCACCAGCAAAGTAAAAAGAAAACCCACAAATTGGGAAAAAATCCTAGCTGGCTGTTCCTCAGACAAAGGACTGCTATCTAGAACATACAAAGAACTAAAAAACATTTACATGTCCAAATTCAAAGACCCAATCCAGAAATGGGCATCTGAGATGAATACACACTTCTCAGATAAAGAAATACAAATGGCAAATAAATATGTGAGAAAATGTTCCACATCGTTAGTCATTCGAGAAATGCAAATAAAAACAACATCGAGATTTCATCTCACTCCAGTAAGACTGGCCAGTATGAAAAAATCATCCAATAACAAATGCTGGTGAGGCTGTGGAGAAATAGGGACTCTATTACACTGCTGGTGGGAATGCAGACTGGTGCAACCACTGTGGAGAGCAGTTTGGAGATTTCTCAGCAAACTAGTTCTAGAGGTTCCATTCAAACCAGCTATTCCCCTTCTGGGTATTTTCCCAGAAGATCTGAAAACATCATATCACTCTGATATATGTGCATCCATGTTTATAGCAGCGCAATTTGTAATAGCTAAAATGTGGAAGCAACCCAAGTGTCCATCCACAGAAGACGATTAATAAATTGTGGCATTTTTATATAATGGAATATTATTCAGCTATAAAGAGAGACAGTTTTGGGGACTTTGTAGGCAAGCGGTCAAAACTGGAGTCCATACTCATATGTGAAATAAATCAGCGGTACATGTGCAGGCAACGTATTGTATCACTGGTGTAAGAACCTGCGGGTGGGAATATAAACTAAGAGACATGAAGGAAATCTGTTCAAAAACAAAGAACAGATGGAACGAGGGAAAGGAGAAAAGAAAGAGGCAAAAATATATGTGTGTATATATGTAGATACATATGTTCAGGAGGGCTAACATGGTCCTATTATGGTATTATATCACTTAATGCTAAGGAATAATTGATGACGGGTTATTCAATCAATGTTGTGTGTCTGTATGTGTTATTCTGAACACACACTTCGAAGATACCAATATGCAAAGCAGCAACTATTGTTGGTTTTATTTTTTATTTTTTTTTGTTTTTTGTTTTTTGTGTTTTTCTGTTGTTGAGATGATTAAATGTTTGACCAATTTCACATGTCTCTATCTGTGTTCATGTATATACACTTCGAAGATATCAATAGGTAAAGCAACAACCATTGTTGAGTCCATGTCACCTTGTCTGTAAATCAGTTTTGATTGTACTATTTCTTATGCTAATTTGTGTCTGTTAATATGTTTTTGTGCTTTTATTTTTTAAAATAAAATAAATAAATAAATAGATAAAATTGATGGCGTATGATTTTCCAGACATTTTAACTGTTGTCTAATCTACTTCTAGGAGGCATCCTGGGAGGATAGGAAGTTACTATGGTCTTAATGTTCATGTCTCCCCAACATATGAGCATTGAAACCTCATCCCCAGGCTGTGGGAATGAGACGTGGGATCTTTGGGAGGCATGTGAAGGCAGAACCTTTGGGAATGAGATCAGGGCCCTTGTCTCATAAAAGGGGCCTGAGGTTGCTGTTTGCTTTGCCCACCTGTCACCAGGTTTGGGGGTGCAAGAGTCTCCTGGAAATGGTTTCTCTGTTCTTTCTGTCTTGAGCAAAAGAATTGGTCAAGATAAGCACAAATAGTAGCAAGGTTTTATTAAAGGTAGGAAAAGAAACAGCCTCTGCTGAGTGAGCCTGGGCCAAGTAAAAGTAGGGAAAGAACAGTATATCCTACAGCATGAGGTAGGCTGCCATGCAGGGAGAATACAGCAGCAGAACTCAATGTGGACATCCTTTTGTATTGCCCGCACATCAGGCTGGGGTCCAGGCTAGGCTGTCCTATCGAGAACCTGCTTGAGTTCTCTCAAGAAGTCCACATTCAGGGCTCTGGGCTGTTCTGTGCACACATTCTGGGACCCTGTCGTGCCTCCTTTCCCAGCCAGTTTTAGCCATACCCTACCTTTCTGTCCCACATCAAGTGTCAAGTGAAGACAGCAAGAATGTACCCTCTGTGATGAAAACAGCAAGTTCTGGCTAGACACTGAGCCCACAGTTGCCTTGATCTTGGACTTAGTCTCTGGAACTGTAGGAAATGATTTTCTGTTTACAAGCCACACAGATGATAATACTTTTATCACAGTATTATAGATAGCTAAGTTAGGTAGAAATATTGCAGGCAGTCAGAAAGCACTGGGTCCTTGAGAGGTTAATGCAGAAGACAAGTGTAGTTGGAGGTGCATTCATTGAAGGACAGACTTCAAGAAAAAGGAGAACTACTCACCCACATACTTGCCCTAGGGATGAAAAGCAGTGATTGATATTCTAAGTAGGCATCAATCACCGTGGGGCGGAGGAGCAAACCATAACCTGATCTTTCCAGGAAAGTCCTTGTCTGTCCCATGTGCACTCGCTATGTGACTTCCCCATTTGACCTCAGTGTTACCAAAGTGACTGTACTTGTTGTGTACTTATTGGTTGACCGTAGTTTTGTCCCACCTCATAATCATCCTATGATTTGCCACTGGATCAATATTACCTAGGTGACTATACTTGTAATCTTATTGATTGATTATAGTTCTATCCCATCTTAAGCCTACCTCCCCTCATGACTTTGCTCAATAAAACACCCTTGAGAAATGGGGTTGACAAGAAACCCTCTTTTGGGGGCCCCCTTTTGGGCTCTCAGATGGAAGCTTTCTTTCTCTCAATAGATTCTTCCTAGTCTTAACTTCTATTGTTCTTAGCATTCCTTGATTGCAGAGAACATGAACTTGGCATGTTGGATATCTAGCAGGTTAGGAGTTTCGCTCTCCTGTATCAATAAACGGAGGTTATCTCAACTTTAAAGAGGAGCTTGGTGAAGCTAAGTCATTTGTTTCTGATTATAAAGGCTGCAGATGGAGAGGTAGAATTTAAACACAGGTAGAGGAAAGAAAGATAAGTCACAGTGACCACAAGAATATGTTGACTCGCAATAACTCACTCACCCATTCATCCAATCACTGGTACCATTACAATCGTCTGTGCCAGGCACTGGTGATATAACATGAGATAAGTAGACAGGAATTCTGACCTCAGGTTTGTAGATTAGTATGTTGTACTGCCTTGAAAAAGCACTGAGAGAAGTATGTACAAAACAGATGGTATTTACTTTGTTAATTGGGTCACTGTCTCACATCAGGTCCTATTCTTGCTTATCCTTGCAGCAAAGAGAGAGATATATCATTACTTCCTTCATTTCGTAGATGAAGAAATTGGGTTTCACAGAGATCAGAAGAGTTTTCCATGGTAATTCAGGGGCTAAGTGAGGAGCGCTCTCTTCTGAAGCAAGCTTGTGTGTTCACCTTGTACTACACTGGGAGAAACACTCCACACTTTTTTTATGCACTCATTAGAGCATGAGCGAGCAACATAGATATTGCTGGAGATTTCTATTTAAATTATTCCATGGTAGTATCTTTTTCTTCACTAATATATTTAAACATTCATCTAGTGATTAAGAAAACATTAATATGCAAATGATTGTGGGCTACTGCTTTAAGCGTGGTCTCCACCTAAAACACGGCTCGGGTCATTTCACTTCCTTGCCCGGAAGTCAGTCCTGAGGGAACGATCACTGCCGAGGTGACAAGCAGTGGTGGAAACCCTCCTACAGAGGTATTTCTTACTGTCCTGGTGGGGGCCGGACACTCCCAGGTGGTAATGGTTAGGAAATGACTGGGGGGCTGTACAGTAGTTCATTTTCCTGGGCTGTAGAAGCTTTTCTTTATGCGGTGTGTGGAGAGCTCCGGATCACCAATCTAACTGACAGTAGGATACCCGTGAGTGCAGCCCAGGCAGACCAACAGTTGTACTGAGTGTGCAAGCCACATTCTCCAGTCCAAATGTGTGGTAAGTGCACCCTGTCCGTACCTACAGTGTGCTCATCCCGTCTACAAAATCCCCCTTTGTCAGACAGTCTCACTCAGCTCTCACTCTCCTTGGTATTTCACCCCAGCTTCCTCCCACAGTACCCGGCCAATTAACTGTCTAGATACAGCTTACAAATATAAACAACACAATTCAGGATCCTATTTTGAAGTTCAGTTCCCTGAGGCCCCCACTCTTGGTATCAGTGGGTATACTGTCAAAGTTTTATGAGAAAATAACACTCCTAAGCTGAGTAATTGGGGCAGGTTCTGCAAAGGGACTATTTGCCAAGGTGCAGGCTGGTTTGGGACAAGGTCCTAAAAGGATCATGTGACATTCCACCTTCTTATTCCTGGGCTAAGAGGGTTGAGGAAGAAGTAGTTTCCAGGACAGGGTAAAGGGCTGCAGAGACGCTTGGAAATCTTGATCCCTGGACATGCAGTCCCAACAGTAAGGGAGTTGGAGGAAAACAATTTCTACCTCCAGTCCATCATGGTCTCCAATGGCCCAGCTAGAATCCAGGGAGCAAAGGGGCCTATGGGTAACCGGTTTCCCTACAAGCTGATCTCCCAAGTCATAGGCACAGTAGAAATGAGTCTAGAGGAGTTGACAAAAGGCGCTGAGCTACAGGACAAAATGTTCAGTGCAGAATTATTTCTGTTATTGATTCATTATGTTACGTTACGTTATGTTATGTTATATTATTTATTTATTTATTGACACAGTGTCTTTCTGTGCCATTCAGGCTGGCCTTGAGCTCATTTTGTAGCCCAGGCTAGTCTTGAACTCTCAATGATCCTCCTGTCTCAGCCTCCCTAGTGCTGGGATTACAGGCGTGCACCACAACGCACAGCTGCATTTACATTATTTAAAGTACATCTGGAAAATGCTGTGTTCAATTTAAATGTTTTTACCTAGATAATTATGTGGAATAGGTGGCTGCATTCATTTTGTGAAAACAAAACGATTAATTATTCAGAACTTCACCCAAAGAGTTTATCTTAAGGAACATTTCAAGTTTTGAAAAATTTACACTTATACCAGTTACTGCATTTAATGATCATATTATCTTAAAAACATTAATTATTTAACAGAGAATAATGAACTACTTTGCATTTTCTTCTCTGAATTTTGGCTGTAATTTAATATATGTATAGTGCCTGTTCTCATAAACTGTGTATAAATGGAAACACATATTTGGTTAGTAGTATTTATTATATAAAGGAGAATACCATGAGGTTCTTGGGTAGAAAGCATAAGGAAATTTAAAGGGTTGTAAAAGTGATGAACACTTAAAATAACTTTGTTACAGCAGTATTTATGTCATACTTTATTTTTTAAGAGTACAGGTTTGGAGGATAATAAAGTTCAACTCGGTCCTATTTTGGATTTTAACTGTTGAAATTTCTGAGGATAATCAGTATTATCATGGACTGCTCATCCTAAAAGTGGTTTAAACAGGGTCTTTCATTCAGGGCTCTCTTTGGTTCCATCAGGATTAAACCAAAGCCTTTTCGGAGGGACCTTGGGCGAGAAACTAACCATGTGCACATTAGCCCTGGTTTCATAACTTTACAATATTGTGAAAGGGGTGCTTACCTCCAGTGGTTGATGTGAAGGGCATGTGTGTTGGTGCCTGAGAGTTTACTATATTACCATCTATTTCTCTTGTTAGGCTGCTGACATTATGGGTAATTGTTTGACAGAAGAAAAGTAGGATTTGTACTTGAACTGACTGACAGTCAGTCACCAGGGTCCTAAGAATGCTGGTAGGCATGCTGCATTCAGTCAATAAATACCTTCGTAACCAGGTGGCAAAAGGCACTGACCTGGAGCTCACAGGCAACACTTGGAGCTGGAAAAGCGTTTGGAAGATATCTTGAGTCTGAAATTGCTTCCGTGGGCAAAGTACTTGGTGAGCTTTAATGGCACTGCAGCTCTGCCCATGCGGAAGTGACATATGTGCCTGCTCCACCTATTCCAGAAGAGAAGCGTATGGACCCCAGGGGAAGTGTTCTAGTTATGACAAAGCAGTCTTCCTTATACATGGCTTAGCTTCAAACACTGCAGCACTCCTCTCTATAAATCTAATCTAAATTTTTAGGAAAATATTTTTCAAAAGGATAATTTTTCTTTGAACAAGTCAAAAGAAATTGATATCTGGTTATGCTATGGACAGGTATTTATTGAACACCTATTATGTGCAATGGTTTGAGACATAAGCTGCTCTTGCGAGCCTCAGCTTTGGGGAGTCTACTCCCAAGCTCAGCTATGGATAGTGGCTGAGTCTCTGACCTCTCCAGGAGCTCGAGAGCATCCTCATGACACAGCAGGGGGTCCCCCCACCCCCCACCCCCGGTGCGAGTGACTCAGCAGAATAATCACCATGGAAACCACCACATCTTTAGAGGAGTGACATCGTGGAAGTGACATTCATCATTTCTGTCGCTTTCTACTCACTAGAGGCAAAACTCCTCTAAATCCAGCCCACTTTCCAGGGCAGGGAAATTAAACCCTACCCCTCAAGGGACAAGTATTGAAGAACTTGTGAACATGTTTTAAAAATAACAGAGGAAACCTGGATATGGGACTGTGTAGGCTCTGTGTGACCTTCTCTGTGTAGTCTTTGGGCTAATCTGTTTTTGAAAAATCTATAGAGTCACTTGAAGGAATAATTCATTCTTGGTCTCTCTGCATGTCTGTCTCGCTCTCTGTCTCTCTGTCTCTGCCTCCCTCTTTCTTTTTTTTTTTTTTGGCGGTACTGGGGATCAAACTCAGGACCCTGTGCTTGCTAGGCAGGCACTTATTCCACTGAGCTATATCCCCAGCCCCTTCTGCCTCCCTCTTTCGCTCTCTCTCTGTGTTTACAGGAGGGGGATAGAGCAGCCTCAAGCCATCCAGCTCTGGCTAGTTTACACTGGACCTAATGCTGTAAGGCACAATGTCTTAGTTCAAATCACAACAGTGGTTTCTAAGAAGGAGCAGTGTTCTGCAGGGGCGGCATGTTCTCCCTCCACATAGTCTACAAGAGTCAGAAAATACTTCATAAAAGGCACGTGAGTTGCTCCAGATTACACGTATTAACATAGTGGAAAATGCTCCCCCCACCCAGCTAGTATACTTCAGTCTGTTAGTTGCCCAGGTAATACTTTTGGTTCCAGTTCCAGTTGCTTCTGTCCCTTAGAAATGGCTGGTCACTGTGATGCACACTGTATAAGCCGATACCCAATTGCTATAGCATGCTGTCTCTGTACTTCCTGCCTGCTTATCCCACATAAGCCGTAGACCACCAAAGACTCGAGCCTGATGTTCTGGGAATGGCCCCTGTCAGTGCCCATCTATTAAATATATCCGCCCCCAAATCCTGGGCATTTCGGTGTTTTTGCTTGCTGTTGCATTAATACATGGCATTTACTAAATATATTATGCTTTTTATTGAGGAAAAGATAATTCAAGCCAGATATTCATTCTTTATATAAAGCAAACTATCTACAAATTCATTTGTTCGCCTCATGTATCTTTGTTTCCCATGAAAATATTTCATCTCTTCAGCTGTAAATCCCTGATTATTTATAAGAGCAGAAAAACATTCCTGAAAAATAGATGGTCTACTCATAGATGGTCTACTCTTCTGGTGAGAAAGGAAAAGAGAATGCCAATATCTCTCTGTAAGCACTGTACACTCCTGATACTCTATGTTCCAGGCATGCAGAGCTTAAATGAGAGAAAGTGGGTTGCAGCTCCCATCTAAATTCTTATTAGTCCCCAAACCATGCTCTGGGAGCCATGAAACTCCTCCATATTCATCAGCTAAACTCACCACTCCTGCCATGGTCATTAGCGCTTCAGGCAAATGGAAGAAAAATGCGACTTAAGCACAAAATAAAATGACCCTCCCAAAGTCCTCTATCTCATCTACACTGATATTATTTCCTTGACCAAACACATGGCTATTTTGCTACAGAGAACTTTGTTGTTTGTTCCCCTCTTCACTCCTATAGTGTCAGTGGTGCCGATGCAGCTGCGTAATTTGCATAGAAAGTTGCCCGATTCTCTAGTCAGAATACCAATAAGGTGGCCTCTTTCTAAGCATGTTTGTTCCCTGCTGACTGACTCTTCACTTGCACGCTTTTCTGCACAATGAATACTTCCTTGCATATTCTCAACCATCTGTCAAACATTCGCCAAGCCTTAAGGGTAGCCTAGGAATCAAACTTGAACACGATGGAAACATTATTGTTATGTGGTCCAATCATATAGAACCGTGACCAACATCCTCTTTTTAAAGAAAGCGGTCGATAAAAATATATCATCCTAGGGTCTTGGTTGACTTACATTTGATCACGCTTATTAACATATGTTTGCCTTTGCCAAGCTCGAGCCAGCTCCGTATTTATAGTAAGTGGCTTCCTAGTTGTAAACAGTTACATTTCTCTACCCGCTCCGAGTGTATCAGTCCAACATGATTTCCGGCCTGTAGAAGGGAATACACTTTGTCATTCTATTAGTTATGCTACCCCGAGTAAGCCTGGCTCATGATAAATTCTGGACTTTGCTAACAAGAAGAGCATTTCGAAGTACACTCATGGGAAGAAGAGGACAGAATCACTTAGACTGGAACTGTCCTCAAAAATGTTAGAAAAATCTGGGGTAGGCACATACTTATATAGATACCTCCCTTAATCTCCATCCCGTTCTTTGAACAGCTTTAAAAACATTATTTAATAAGAATCATACAGCTCAACCTGAAATATATTCAAGGGGGATATAACTTGTTACTTCTCAATTCATTCAAGAAAAATTTATTAAGTGCCTTCTGCTGAACCTTCTGTCTGGTAGGACCTGAGCTGGGAGTTAGTAGTGTAAAGGGGAGACCTGCACCTCATCCCTCCACACACTCCCTTCCCCTTTTACACACTTTCACTTAGAAGGTGATGGCATTTATTTAGGCAAAAATCATCCTGCATGAGATTTCCAGGTTTCTTTGGCCTGCAGTTTGGGAGTTATCTTTTTCGTCTTGTCAGTTCTTTACATTTGAAGACAGTTACTGTATCAACTCTAAATTTTTCTTCTTCAGGGGCCTCTGGTCCTGAAGAATCCAGGTTACTTTCCTCTCAACACATTTTGATCTGGAAATGTTTCTTGAATGTGGGTGGCAGAAGCTAACACAGTCCACCTTTGCTATGTCTGTCTAAACATTCTAGTTATGTCTAAAAAGATTACTTTAGCTTTAAACCAGAATCTTTTGTTATTAATGGATTCCGTAGGTGTGCAATCACAGAACACAGACAAGTTGATTTAAACTTCACCATGACCCTCTATTGTGCCACCTATTGGCCAGATACTATCTGACGTAGTAGAGTCAATCTGTATAGCTAAAGTCTTTATTATTATTACCCGAGACACTTTTGTGTGTGTGTGTGTGTGTGTGTGTGTGTGTGTGTGTGTGCATGCATGTGATTTCTATAACTCATGAATAATTAGATATTCATCCTCCAGTGACAAAGCTTCATTTGCAATAAAACTTTTGCTTTAGGTATCGAGAATGCTGTCCAACTCCATAAACATGAAATGCATTTCTTCAAAATAACATAGATAATGTTATGCAGTCTTTTAACATTGAGCAAGAAAAAATAAATAATGCTGAGCAAGGAAAATAAAAGGGGATGAACTAAAATTTCCATAGTTTAAGCCTTTCTTCTTAAAAAACAGCTACATTTTGGTTGCTAGAAATAACTTCAAGATATACAGACAAGTGTTAGGTGAAAGCAAAGCTTGTCTGTTATACCATCAGCGTCAGTAACTATTGTTAACGTTCTTATATCTGTCCTTCAGGACATGTTTTCTTTTTCTTTCTTTTTTTTTTTTTTTGGTACTGGGAATCAAACTCAGGACCTTGTGCTTGTCAGGCAGGCGCTTGTGCTGCTGAGCTATATCCCCGGCCCTAGGACCTGTTTTCTATGTACATATACATAGTTGTGAAATGAAACTATAAACTGCAGTCACAATAGACACATTAATAGCCTCTTTTTATCATATAATTAACACAGTGTGAATAATATTCTACTACCAATGCAATACTATATGAGTACTTGTAATGATAATTAAATTATATCGAATCTGCTCAGAATTTTAATCTTTTCTCATGACAGACATATAGGTACACCACAGTTCACTGCAAGCAAGTACAGACCCTCATATTTATGTGCACTGTTTGGGATAATGCAGTGAAGTGTTGACTCAAAAGATAAACCTATTTAAAAATTTACTTTATACTTTATCTCGCCAAACTGATCTCAGAAAAGCTTGTTAACTTATTACTGTTTTCAGCATATGTGAGAATACCAGTTCACCACACCACAAAACAGCTTCATTATTTTAACTTTTGAGAATCTGATAATTAGATTTAAATTACACTTCTTTTAGTCCTATAAAGAGTGGAAATCTTTGCATAAGTTTAGTGGTTATTTATGTATCTTCTCTTTTAAATATACTGTTAGTTTTTCCATCTATACAATAACCTTTTCCTTATTAATGTCTAAGAAATTGTTATATAAGATATTAAGACTATTATCCCATTTCTGTCATTTATACTAAAAATTTTATTTTTAGACCCTGATTTTGAAAATTTGTCTATTATGTTCTCCTCCCTTAAAATAGAAGTTCTACATTAAGTTAGCAAGCTTTTCTGGGGTCAGTTTGGCAAGATATAGTAACTTTAGTCAGTAGCCTCTGGTATCCTAGAGTGCTGACTTATAAAGGGCTATATTCAGACATTTCCTAAGGTTTTCTGTATAAGGCAACGTCTCCATAATTAAAATAACTAATGTAAACAATTAAAATAATTAAAATAACTTTGTTTTAATATGATAATAGGCTTAATTATTGATAACTTAGAAGATTACTATTTTTGTAAAATAATATTTTTAAAAACACTATTTTGGAGTTAGTTGATAAAGCAAAACTTTCCCTCTTTTATATTAATTGATCTAGTAAAAAATTATTGAACAATAGTTGACTGTATATAGTTCTTATACAGAGGCAAAAACAAGAAATGTCAGTTACTCTGTCTTTGTGGAACTATGTAAGTAGTTTCATGAGATATAAATCTATAATGAGAAGTCAGTTTCTAAAAGAATACATATGGTGGTGCACACCTGTAATCCCAGCAATCAGGAGGCTGAGGCAGGAGGATTGTTGCAAATTCGAGACCAGTCTGTACTACAAAGTGAGCTCAAGGCCAGCCTGAACTGCACAGTGAAACCTTGTCTCAAAAAGACAAAAAAAAAAAAAAAAAAAAAAAAAAAAAAAAAAAAAAAAAAAAAAAAAAAAAAAAAAAAAAAAAAAAAAAAAAAAAAAAAAAAAAAAAAAAAAAAAAAAAGAATAGACTAGAATAGAATAAAACAAAATAAAATAATACATAAGGGGAGTGTTCTTAAATAAGGTAGTAATGTTAGGGAAAATTCTCTCCTTTGCTCCTTTCTTTCATTCTTTCTTTTTCTGTTTTTTTCTTCAAGAGAAATGTCTCTCAAACTCAGCTCTGATGGACTAGTAGGTTTAGATTGGCACAGAAGGATACTGGAGAGCATTTCAGGAAGCAGGAAGTCTCTCACACTCCCAGGCATAAGTGAGCAGGAAAACTATAATTTCAAAATGACCACCCTAGTTCAATCAGAGAATGGGTCATAGATCAGCTGAGATAGATGCTAATGGGCCATGGGTGGAGACATCTGAGTGACAGGCTCAAGAGCTGAGCGCCATGTGATCTGAGAGGGAAGCCATCTTTAAGTTATTCTCTTGCTGTTTGTCAATTGTTTTGCCAGAGACAGATTCTTTGAATTTCTCCTGAAAGATTTATCTTTAGGGAAGGATGATTATGTTTCTGTGCTTTGGAGAAAAAGGACTAGAGTGAGGGTTGATAAATTATATACTGAAGCATCAACCGTTTTCTTTAAATGATAGATTCTACAGTCAGTTAGTCACACTTGCCAGGTAGAGCAGATAGAGTTATTTTAACACAACAAATTCTGATTGATTTTCTTTAGCAACACACAGTGTGAGCAGGTCAAACTACAAATTATGCCCTGTATTATTTTCCCTTCCAGCAGTTTGCTAATAGGATCATCCAACAAGAAAAAGCCCTTTTCAAGATTAAAAACATCATCTGGGTACATTTAGATTATTTTGATAGGTACATCTCAAGGGTAAACTGAAGAGAAAAAGGATATCTTTGTAGCTACGCTTCAGCTGCCTTCTTCCTTTCCAAAATGCGATCAGACATGCAGTGTTGTTTTTGCTGCTTTTTTTTCCTTAAAAGGGTAAATGTTTATATAAGTTTCATGTTTTATTTATTCAGGACACTGTAACTTTATAGTTTAAAGAAAGAAAATAAAGTTTATGTTTCTATCTGGTAATTTTTCCCTTAACAGCTAACAATTTTATGTACACAGACATTAACACCCATAATCTATGTGAGTTTTAAAATAAGGGAAAACGTTTTCTTTATTTTGTTTTTGCTTTAGGAGTATGTGCTTAGAACATGAAATTATATACAGTTGACATTCACTTATTTTAGAGAGGTCTGAACTTCCTGTATTTGCTGACCTTAAGTGGAATTATTTTGGGTTATGAAAGGCTGCCAAAGTCTGACTGTAGGCAAGGAAACTTACGTATATTTATGATTCTCTTTAAATGTCTCTCTATCATATTTATAGTAATCAGATCCTGGTACAGTACTGCTTAGGAAAACAGGGCCTCCACTAAGGGCTGCGCAGGACTTCAGTATCTAACTGCATAATCGCGCGGTCCGCCACGCAGATGGCGTCCTTCGGAGTTGTGCCGTGTATGTGGAGGGGTGGTGTCTGTGAAAATATGCACGCTACAGAGTAACATGCTGAAACGTAGTTAAGTGTATAAAAATATACCTACCTGTCACATTTTGGGAGTCATTTAAAGAGACTACATCTTGTGATATTTTAATTTCTGAATGCAGATCTATATACATGCGCATGTGTGCATGTATTCAAAAATATGTATACATTTATATATATATATGTATACACACACATTGACAGTACATATGATATCAATTTTATCTTCTTTAGGAAAATTTAGGATGCTATAGTCCAACATCAGACTTTTTACTCTGCAAATGATTTTTCAGCTAAAGCTTGTTTAACTTAAAATGTAAATATGCTAGCCATGCACTTGTAACATATTTAATTTTATGATTAAAAGTTCAACTATTTTTTCTGTTCAGCTGGATTTTATCTTGTAAAAACCCAGATAATGTCTCTCTAACCACCTATCTGTTGATACGTTAGCTCTAAGCATGTTTTTATACCTACATTTAATTTACAAGCTGTGCCTCAGTACTTCTTGGGAATAAACTTGAGAACAATTTTATTCTTGCAGAAGTAATACATGAAGACATTCACATCGTAAAAGATTGCTGTAGATCTAAAATAGACAGAATAAAATGTCCCTTTTCACATCCCATCCAACTCCTACTCCCACTCCCCTACCCAAGGGGAAGCCACATTAAGGGCTACTATAAATTTTTCTGGTTCTTTTTCTGTCACTTATATATCTATGTTTCTTCATGTTTTTATTATTATTATTTTCTTGATACAGAGTCTGCTATGCTGTTCAAACTGGCCCTGAGCTCACTGTAGCCCAGGCTGCCTCAGACTCCTAACAATCTTCCCGCTCAGCCTGCCTTGTGCTGGGGTTACAGGTGTGTGCCACCACGCCTGGCTATGCCTTTTCAGATTTATCTGCCTTATAAAAATAAAGAAATGAGCATGCTATTCTCATTGTTTTATACTTACACTTCTTAATTGAAGGATCTATGTTAAGGATATTCATATAACCATGCCTAGGAATCCACTCCATTCCTTCTAGAGACTCCACAGTTCGCTATAGTGTGACTACACTGCATTGTGTTTAACTATTTACTTTCTGATTTATCTTCCGCAAACTTCAGCTGTTATAAATTGTGTTTTGATGTATTTTCAGGTTTAAATACTCTTTGTAATAGAGTCCTGTGTCTACAAGGAAGATGCTAAGATATTAGGGGACAAAGGCTATTCACATAAGAAAAACTACAGATTTTGCTAGTCTCCTCTTCAAAGTAGCTTTGAAACTGTAACTTCTCAGCACTTACATAGTTATGTTTTCCTTTCACTAAAATGTTAATTTTTTGTACTATTAGCCGATCTTATTATTAAAAGAAGTTTTTTTACTTCTTTGCTGTTTTGGGCAGCTGTCACTGTACAAATGCTTCATAAATCAACTTATAAAGAGAAAAGCTCTATTGTGGCGATTTTGGAGGTTTGAGACTACGCTGGGTTCGCCCTGTTGCTGTGGGTGCCTGACAAGGCAGCACATGGGGACAGGAGCGCGCGACAGAGGAACACTGAACCCCTCAGGTCCAGGAAGCAAAAAGGAGAACGAAAAGGGAGACAGAGTCTCGCAACTCCCTTTGAGGCTCAATGACCCGAATATTTCTCCAGGGTTTATCTCTTAAAGGTTTTGTTCCCTCACAGCACCACCATCTTGGCAGTTTTGGGGGACACAAGTGTCTTGAGAGATTTCAGGTTGAATATTTTCTGTCTGCTCATTGGTGAAATGTAATGTCTCTTTTTCTTTGCCCGTGTTTCCCTTATCTTGTTTCAACTTTTTAAATTTTGTCATAAAACTTTGTGTTGCATCACACCAGAGAAAAACCAAGGTATTTAAATCCATGTCCCCAAGATGCCCTTTTGCACTCCAAGGACTCTTGCCAAACCCCGGGGGACAAGTTAATGAACAGAGACCAGAACGTCCAGATGATTATTATCTGAGGGCACTGAGACCTGAGCAAATGAGGGTAATCTTAGAACTTGCTCTGCTGGGGGTATCCTAAGTCACTGTTTCTTATATATAATGTGAAATATTTACTTCTGTCTCCTTACATTTATCATTGCTTCATAGTGAAAACTTCCAAAATTCTTTCCTTGAGCTTCTTGAAATATATGGGACATATCACAATTTCCTCTAGTCACGTCACGGTGTAACAGCACACCAGAACTTCTTCCTCCTCTCACACTGTAATTTAGTACTCAGCAATCAGGCTTTCCCATTCTCTCTTTCAGGACTGTCACGCCCAGCTCCTGGAGCCACCATTCTTTAAATTTATATGCGATCCGTTGGGTGGGGGTGTTCCTGTGTGACCTTGGAATCATTTCAGTTAACATAATGATCTCCAGGTCAATCCGTGTTGTCACAGATGACAGGATTTCATTCTTGTTTATAGTTGTATACAGTTCTGTTGTCTAATGTTTCCATTGCACATGATAGGATTTTATTCTTTCTTATGGTTGTATAGTATGCCGATGTATTTTTTATTCATTTCTCAGTTGATGGACACTTGCATTTTTTGTATATCTTCGCTACTGTGAATAAGACTGCAATGAATGTTGGGGTATGAATGTCTCTTTGACATTCTGATTTGGTTTCCTTTGGATATATACCCAGTAGTGAAATTGCTTCATGATATGATGGTTCTATTTTTAATTTTCAGAGGAATTTCCACACTATTTTGTGTGATCTCTGCACTATTCTACCTTCTATTCAGCAGTGTATAAGGACTCATTTCTCCCACCAACACTTGTTAGTCTTGGTAACAGCCATGCTTACTGAAGTGAGACTATATCTCATTGTAGATCGGATTTACATTCACCTGATGACTGATGATGTTGAGGGTATTTTCACATACTTTTTGGTCACTTGTATGTCTTCTTTGGAGAAATACCTGTTTAGGCCCTACTGCCTGTTTTATATTGAGTTACTTGGGATTTTTTGCTATTGAGGTTTTGGAGTTCATATTTGCTGTTTGTATTTTTTCCTTGTGCAGCAGTGTCTCCATTAAAATTTTTATTCTTGATTGTATTTTCATATGCTCTGTCATTCTATATAGGCAGTTACAGTGGTAACTCGGTTCACCAATGCTTTTTTTCTACTAACAGTTTGGTTCACAAACAGAAGCTTTTGGCAAAACTGTACTTCTGTTTGCAAACTCTGCATTGGTTGACCGACATGACCCCAGTCACCTTTCCTGCAAAAAACACCAACATGGTTGCCTTTGCTGGAATTGTGGAATAAATTACGTGCATGAACAGAGGTTCTACTGTTATTTTCTTAGAACAACTGAAGTTATTTCATTGTCTTCTGGATCTCCTTTTGTCCTGTTGAGAAGTCAGTTCTCAGTCAACGTTATCGTTGCTTCCTTGAAAGGAACATCATTTTCTTTCATATCTGGTTTTAAGATTTGTTTCAACTTTTGTTTTCAGAAATGTTATTATGATATGCTTATGTGTGGGCTTACTCAGATGGGTGATTCACAGTGAATATTGAATCTGTGCTTTAATGTTGGTTATTTCTGGGAAATCTACTCAAAATGCTTTTATCTTCGCTCTCTGTAATGAGCCCCGTCACACTTTTCCACTATAGCATCGTCTCTTATACTTCTTTTTTGTTTACCATATTTTTGCATACTTTTATTTCGTTTTAATTTTTGTCTTTTGGCTTATATTTGCCATCAGTTTTTCTTCTTGCTAGGTCGAATTGGTTGTTAAACCCATCTATTGGATTTTAATCTCAATTACTTTTTCCAGTTCTAGAATTTCCACTTAAGAGTTCTAGACAACTTTTTGTTCTCTGCTGAAATCTAACATTTTATATTTTTTTCTAAGAATATTTGTTCTTCTCCAAGAATAATTATTTTAATGTGACTACTTAATCCTGTGAAATACTTGTGGTCTGTTCCTAATTTTTGTGTGCTCAGTGTTTTTTGTTATATGACACTGGTTATGAAAAAATGTTAATATAATTTGGTGTGTCGCACAGCTACATGTTACTGTCGCAGTGGTTAGCGCTGCACATAGTTGAATTCATTAGAAACAGAGATAATTTGAAACTGAAGGTGGGGCTGATGAGTTGCTGATTTTTTTATTTTTTATTTTTATTTATTATTTATTTTATTTTATTTTTTTGCTGATTTTTTAAAAAAGACAATTCTCTGGAGTCCGACGCACAACTTTTGCTATTTACTGTATTTTGTCCCCTCCCCCCAGTTTTCATTTGTGTAGCTCCGTGTGCTGATCGAAGCTCTAACTCTTATTTCCTAAGCCCGTTCCCCACATGTCTTAAACTAGTAGATAATTATAAGTACAAAATGTTGCCAAGTGCCTGGCTTACCTCTTGAACTCGAAAATTTTTTGGGTTTGCTGGCTGAATTTTCAAACATTTGAGACTTGAAAGATATTTTGGCTAGCTTTTCTAGTGCCCTCAGGGACAGTGCTGGACTAATTATCATTTGCCATTATCAGATATGGTTGTCATAATCAGAAATGGTTGTTTTAATAAACTGAACTCATTTTAAAATGTGGTATAAGGTAGAACTCTAAATTTTTAAAAAGTTAAACTTATATTCCAATTGATTTCAAGTGCTGCTTCCCCAAATATTTCTATATATCATTTACTAAACTTCCATATACTTATCGGTTCAATTTTAAATTTCATATTTAAAATTTTTAAATTTCATATTTAAAATAATAAATGGAACAACAATAAACTGCGTTTTGACACAGATATTTAATGAGTTTATGGCCTCTTCTTTCAACTTGAACAGTATAGCTATCTTCAAATCTTCCTCTCTCACGCTGACACTCCTGCCTTACCTTGTTTTTTAATAGGGAAGCTTACCTTTACATTGAACTCACTTGAGTAATCCAGAATAATTTTCCCAACTCAAATGCCTTTACCTAATCAAATAGGCAAAGCTCTTTTTGCCATGTAAGTTAACATATTCACATTTTCAAGAATTAGTCTGCAGTCATGATCAAATAACATAGCCAATATGCAAAAATATCTGATCATATCATAACTATTTTGTGTTTGTGTTATTTGCCTGTTTATTTGTTTGAAGTTGTTACTATATTGTCTTTTATTACTATAAGACAATATCTGAGACAGGCTAACTTTATAAAGAAGAAGAGGTTTATTTAGTTCACAGTTCTGGAGACAGAAGGGCGAGGGGCCTGCAATAGTGCGGACCTTATGGGGGATGGTAGGTAGGGTCACAATGGTAGGAGTGTATGTGGAACGAAGGAAGAAGTCACATCTTCAAACAGGAAGCTAAAGACAGACTGGGGCTCTATAATTCTTTCCAAGGGTGTGTTCCCAATGACCTCAAAGCCTCTCCTTTGTAAGTTCATGACCTCACGGGGAATCCTTCCTGAGATCAATCCTCTAAGAACCTCCAGGAGGCGTCCACTCTTAAAGACTCAGTTAGTTCCAGCCTCGCCACACTGGAGGTTAAGCTTCTGACATGCGGACCTTCAGGGGATGCACTGAAACTCTGTCCAAACCACAGCGCAGATTCCAAGTGAGACAGCTACACCGCAGTGGAGCTCATTTTTAATCTATAGGCTCAATTTTACATACTTTATTTTACTACCTTGTGATTTATTTCTCAAAAATTCAACACAATCTATTTCATAGAATCTCCCACAGCCTGGTTTACTAACTGCGTTGTTGTGATAATCTTAACATGCTCCTCTATTGTCTACATTTTAAGTTAATGCGAAGCTAGTGTTAGAAGAACAGCCAGAGAGTGACAATCTTAAATATCTAGCAAAAAATATTCATAGATAGAATGGCCTGAGTCTAGATAGCCCTCCCCCACAAAGCCTCACGCCGCTGTAGGGAGGGGCTTTTCAGAGGTGGGTGGACCTACGGCGTGTAGTGCTGGGATCAAACATGTATGACTGCTAAAACAATCCACTGATTTTGTTTCACGTAGTTCTGGCTAGGACTAAGGATGTGAGTGCTACACCTGTCCTAGGGTGGGTATTCTGCCTAAAATACGAGGCATAGAAAGAGGGTGCATGTGCTCTCACCTGCTTGCTTGCTGTCAAATATTTCTCCTCTGTGGTGCCCCTCTGCCACACTACCCTGTCTTGGAACCAGCCTACTATGGACTGAAACCTCTACCACGGTGAGTCAAACAAACCTTTCATCCTTTCACTTTGGGTGTTGTGTACCTTGTCGAAGCAAGGAGAAAAGTACCTCAGATAGCTTTTATTTTATTAGGTAGCAAATGGAGTTGGATTTCTGTTTTTGTGATGTTAATAGCCACTGATCTCCACTACCTAGTTCTGTTATCTCATTAACAATTGAAAGACATATTCTAGTTTATGATTCTGAACCGGAGACTTGTATGAATAGGGGGAATGTATGTTTTCTCCTAATTGCCTATCTACAGTTAAGACAGAAACTATTTCAGTGTTTTCTAAACTGAATGCTTGCCTGAGGGTCAAATTTGAAACATTTATATGGATGTCATGTGGCCCATATTTGGTCACCAAGAAAACTGAGATCACCAAGAATAATCACACGAGTGGAGCTGGCTTCAGACTCCCCCAGGAAAAGTTCATAATTACAAAACAGATATTCGCACCAAAGGTTATCAGATGCTTCCAAGACACCATAAGATTCTACAATATAATACACACTTTTGTTAATGTTAAGCCTTTAAAATTCTGTAAGTCGTATCATCCTTGAAGACACAAGATAGTGTCGTTAAAAGAGTTTTCTTGGCTCTGGTCAGCTGGGCAAAGTACAAAAGGCAGTGGAAAATGAAGGAGCCAATCTCTGTCTGCTTTATCTAATTTATCTTTCCATAAGCACAAATGCCATCTAAAAATATCCTTACCACATAGAAAGAAAGCATTATTCAACTCACAATGAAAAAGGGTGCTTTGAATTTTTTTCTTCATGACCCTAAATGTCTAGTTACTGTACTGCTCAAGCCACTGTCATTCTCGGAAATTTTGCTGAGTAGATGAGGTAAGGTTATATTCCAACAGTCTCACACTGTGTGATATAATTCAGAAATGGAAACGTTTTCAGTGAAATTTTCCCAATGACATCTAATTTAAAATAGAGGGTGAGAAGACTGCAAAGAAGAAATTTTAAGGAAAATCTAAAGCCAAAAGGACTCTGTTTTCCCGCCGCTTCCTTTTCAGAGGCTTCCATTCAATAGGTACTCGGTGGAGGATGACAGTGATCGAGAGGCTTTTGAAGTGAGCAATTTATAAATCCCAGAATAAAAACCTGAGGCCAGAACAGTTGTGACTTTTCATCCAGTGCTTAATGTCCAAAGAGTTATGAATGTAATGTAAATATCCTCCTATTCACTGTTAAACTCTGATAGCCATCACGACTATACCTGGCACTTCTATAAGACAATGAAGCCTCATAAAGCAATGGAGAACCTAAAGAATAACTTTTTATAGCAGCTATAGGTTTCTTAAAATGTTTTCCTACTCAGTACTGATGCACAGCTACTGAGTAGCTTATATAGTATTAATTGAGGAGATGCCATTTCCAGTATGTACCATAAGCTGCCACATATCAAAGAAAAAGAGCAGATGATCCCTGCTTTGGGAAAATTACTTTTGAGCTTCATGAGTATATCAACCCACAGGAAAAAATTAGGAAACCATGCAAAAGTGCATGTTAATGTGCTTATTGTGTAATATTACTAAAATTCATGAAGAAGAGACCAGCTGGAATAAAGCCCTAGACTATAGAGAGTTTGTCCAAACCCTTTGTTCTATATGTATGTGGTTAAGGTAGGCTTGCTTCACTGAGGAGGTAGGATTTGAATTAGTCCTTAGAAAATGCATAGACTGAAAATAAATGTGAAATTATAAAAAGTAACCAAATTATCTCATTCCTGCTTTTATTTGTATGAAGACATATGTCTACTCCTCAATTGAGCTTTGTCAAATAATCCGTAAAGTCTTAAAGCATATGTGATTAACAATGATTCTAATGCCAAAGGCAGCTTATTTTCTTAATCCAAAGCTCACTTTATATAATTATTCTTTTTGCAAACTACTAGTTGGTTATATTAACACTTGAATAATCTTGACAAGAAGTTGCTTTAAGCAGTTAAAGATCCAGATGCTGATCAGCGTGCATTAAGTAATTCTGCTTAATTGATTCCATCTAGATAAATTACTTACCTCAGTCCCTATCACAATTTCTTCTCTGGTAGAGTAGAACATAAACTCGTATAGCTTGTAATGTTGAAAGATGCTGAAATACAAAATAAATGTGTAATTGTGATAAATTTATACCACTATATAAAAGTTTTTATTAAAGGAAAATGCATACTGAACAAGCTAAAGATATTAAATGTTACTATAAAATTAGCCATCTCCTTTATTCCCAAAGAAATTGAACACAGATACTAAGAAATGAAAATTTTTGCTTTTTGTTACATTGGCAATACAACACAATACCTAGAATAATACCCGCAAGTTTACCTGTGATGATTAAAGAGGTTTTGGGTAAGAAAGCAATTAGATTGCATCTTTATTTTTCTTGGCTTAAAAACAAAAATGCACTATCCCTAAATAACATCCAACTTTATATTATTTATTATGTTTTGTTCTGAACTGGTCACTTTCCTCTGATGTGAATATTATTGTGTAATGTTACTAAATATTATTGTGAAATACTACAATTTCCTCTCTAATCTACTTCTGTATCAATGATTATTTCTGACATTATCAAATTGTTTCAAGATTAAATTAATATACAATAACACTTGAAAAATTATGTGATATGAAGTGAAATCCATTTAGAAGATGCCCGATTTTCCTGCAGAATATCGTCACACATCAAGGACAGAATAAATTTAAAATGGATCATTTCCTTTGTTCCTACCTGAAAACTAGGTGGTCAGTGTATAAAAACTGCAAAGAGCCAAGGGAGAAGAGTTTCTGAAAATAAATATTTCCAGTAAATTTAAAGAATTTAGCAGTGTATCACTGAGAGTTAAAAATTTACTGAGGGGCTGACTTCTAATATCCTGTTTGTGATAATATTTGAATTTTTCTAATTCTCTTCCTGCTGGTTGGGAAAATTAATAGACTCATAATACAGCAAAATGCCCAAGAACAAAAAATTGTCTTAGTGGTTTCTCTTTCACTCTGGTGCCTTTTGCTATTTAAGAAAATTGATTTTAATATAACTGAGAAATTAACATTTGCAAAATGTAGCTACAGAGCATGTATAATAATGGCTTCTCCTGAACGCTGTAATGGATCAAAGTTTCAATTCATTTGAAATCAATGAAGAAATCCTCAGGCAGCTGGGTCTCCGTGAGTTATATTAGCAGCTGATTTTACTGCTAACCTAATCCATTAAAAATGACGGGTGTGTGGACTCAGTCATAGTTGTTGCTTTTTTTTAACCTTGCACACTTGAATTATTCATCAATATTTACAAAACTAACCTAGCTTTTGACATCACTTTGAATTGTTTAGGAAACTACATTAATATTAGTAAAGTTTGAGAATTTATTGAAGCCAAATAAACTCCCATTCTCCCTCCTTTATACTAGTGACCTGGAGAAAGTTGTAAGGTCAAAAATATTACACGGGCAATGATTGATTTTAAGTAGAAAAATTAAAGACTACATTTTGGAAATATTTTAGGCCTCCTCTAAGTGAACCAGAGTAAATTTTCTCTTTGTCTATCTTATATTATATACACAGAGTTTGATTCATAAATTTTTCTTTCCTGAAATTTCATAATCTTTTAGCCTTATTCCCCAGGTGCACTTAGGAATTAGATCATCCCACACCAAGAGGGAAATTAACTTTCAACAACATTCATAACCCGGATGCAGTTGAAGATGTAGCGCTGAGGAGAGGCCAGAACTAGCATAATGTATGCCAGTGAAGGAGTGTGAATCCCAGTGAAGGAGTGTGAAAAGAAGGCACTTTTCAGGGCCAGGCCATGTCCCCACCCTTGCCTCTTTCCCCAGGAGGTTTGTTTTTGTTGGTACTGAGACTCGAACTCATGACTACAGGCTGGCCAGGCAAGTGCTTATGTCACTGAGCTATATACCTGGCCCCTGGGAGATTTTAAGTTGTCTTGTCCGAGAGCAAAGCGACACTTCAGCTATGGGAGTGCATTTTCTCTTTCCTTTTTAGACTTCTGCCTGACTGGAGCTCCAGACTATTCCATCAAACATCTAATCTTAATTCTAAATTTGATGGAAGTTGGAATGAAAATGAGTCAAGATATCTGGATTCATCCCAGGAACTGCAGCACCCTGGTGTACACAAGAGGGATGGGGCTGATATTTTATGCTGGGTGTACACCTGCACATGGTAGCTCTGCCTGATTCCCAGGAAACGGAGCTCACACAACAGAAAAAGTGCACTTGGACCTGACATACATGTAAGCGATGTTTATATTAAAAGGCTAAACAGTGTTTATATTTATACTTATATGCAACATACAACCATGTACAATTGTATGTATTACGTATATCAATTTTCCAGTACAGTATTGTGGGAGAGAAATCTTAGTTTTAGTTTTCAAATCACAGACATATCACAAAATATATAACTTGAACATTAAGAATAACAGTGAAATTTAATTTATTGTCAAGTTAAGTTTCATGGTCTATGGGTCATGTTCTACAAACAGTTCTCCCTAAATTAAGGCTTTGAGTGGTCAGATAAATTTAATATCAGATTAAATTGAAACACACTTACACTTGTGATAATTGAGTTACCTTCTTATTTATAAAACTGCTTTGTAGTCATCCAAAAGAATGTATTCTATGATTTGATTGCTACTAAACTTACATCTGTGGACCTAGGAGATCTACTGAACAGGTGTTGTAGTAAAACACGCTCCCCTCCATACAATTTCAGTATCAATCCCAGATATCCTACTGACATCTTTCTGTACCAGGGAGATTTAAAATCCATAATTTCTTCAAAAATCACAACATGAAGATTGAAAAACACTAAAAATAGTTCTGATTTATTTTATTTGATTCATCTCTTAGATATTATTTTTAGAGTTTTTCTTTATTTATGGGTTTTTTTTGCATGTGTACTGAGGATTAAACTGAACCAAGGGCCTCACTCCTGAGCTTCATGCCCAGAATGCTTTATTTTTTATTTTGAGATATGTTCTCATTAATTTGCTAAATTGCCCAGGGTATGCTTGAAATTTCAGTCCTCCTCAGCCTTCCAGGGTGTGAGGTTTATAGACTTTTAGAGATTTTTGATATGTGAAGTTTCTCTGGTTATGATTTCAGTTAATCATTTTCTGAAAAAAGTGTTAAAAAATATGTTGGTGAACATTTACCTATAGATAGATCAGTGGGGGAGGAGAGGCCATTCTCCATTGCCCAGAAAGTGTCATCATGGGGCCTTTGTGGCTTTGGCTGCTATGGTTAACTGTTGGTACAGTGCCCATTATAAGCCTCTTGGGCTTAGAGCTCAGCTGTAAAAATATATTTTGTAAGAGCAAGCTGGCGCGCTCAAAAACGAGGGAGAAGTGAAGAAGGATGCTCATACGAATGTGCAGGGTAGAGTTCTCTTGCTGTCATTCTCCAGCTCTGAGGGTCAGAAAGAAGGTAAGGCACAGGATCTTCTCAAATTATGAATTTCCAGCCCTTTCTCTGCCTATCCATAAGTTCTGTATCTTACTCTAAGATGAAAATAACTGTCTTGTAGTGAGACTCACTCATTAGGAGGAAGGCTTTTATATTAAGAAATCACATTATATCAAATACCATTATGTAAAAGCATATTTTCTCATATGCTATTATTAATTCATGCCAGCAACTAGTGTCTAAACTTTATCACATTAAACACACTAATATTTATAAAGCTTCCAAATGACAACCACAGTCCTTGCCAAGCAAACCATGAGCATGGCTGGGATATGATTTGGCACTCTTTAATTTTTAACATTGGAAAATATTGCAGTATGTAGCATAAAAGGAACAAAGATACTGTGCAGAAACTTGAGTTTGGCAAAAGAAATTTATGACTCTAATTTGAATGTTTGCAAATTCTGAAAATGTCCCTTTGGAGAGATGCAGGACTCCAAGGCAGACTTGTGAAAAACTATATAAGAAGATAACTTTCTTACTCCACCAGTGAAGACCCTGCAGTAAAAACACTTTCCCTCAATCCATCATCCTTTTCTAAGTAGAAAGAGCTCTAATCACTTTGTTTGGTCAATAGTACAGAATATGTGGGTAATAAATTTCATAAAATACATAGATTTCTTCAATTTCTAGTACAAAGTATTTAAAGTAAACATTAAAGTGGAAATGAATGCTGTCCTTTAAAATGTAAAGTTACATATTTAGGAAGGTCAACTACCTAAAATATAGATCCCATTGTAATTAAGTCTGTTTAATCATAAATATCATTTTATTAATAAGATGGTAGTAAAGATTCAGAAAAACGGAAATTATCATGTAATTTATTGTAACTCTAGATGAAATTATACTTCTTAAACACAAGACATTCTTAGGAATGCATCATTGGCCAGAACATCCAGTGAATTGATTTGTATTTATTAGATGGAAGACTTGAAGATTACTGACTGATTTATCTACCATATAAAGGCTGTAAACATCTGATTTTGCTTAAAACTGAATTTAAATTTACAAGACACTTTCTAAAAGACATGCAATAAAAAGAAAATGCTACTGAAGAGAATTTTATACCTGATCTTTAAGTAATCAATGATAGCATTGGCTCGCTTTACATCAAAGATGTTCCATTCATTAATTCTTTGCGTGTGGTTTGGTCCGATTTCAGCCATCACTTCCCCAAGCCACTTTATGTTGTCCTCTAAGGACATATGCAGTGCTAGGAAGAAATACAGACGAATCTTAGGTGCTGTTTTAGTAGGTACCTTGAGAACAAAATAACCCAAGATGTCTTAAATGTGTCAAAAATTTATTCTAGTCAGCATTTGTGAGGACAAATGACAAAATTGTTTTTTTCTAGTAAATTCGAAAAACTGTTCATTTTTCTGAGACATCCAACAATTATAAATTACTACACTATTACACAATTGTCCAAGGAGTCTGTGTGTCCATTGCATAGTACAAAAAGAAAAAAATCAACAAGGTGTGGTGCATGCCTCTAATTCTAGCCCTGCACTCTAGGAAGCTGAAACAGGAGAATCCTACCCTGAGAGACTTAGCAATTTAGTGAAACTCTTTCTTAAAATAAAAAGTGGAAGAAAAATGGTGGGGATGTAGCTCAGGGCAAAGGCTCTGGGTTCAGTTCCCAGTACTGTCTCCTCCACTAAAAAACCAAGAAACGACAAAAAATCAAAATCTATCTAAAGATCTTTTAGCGTGCAAAGGATAATTTTTCAAGGAAAATCTTAGAGAAGAGGATCCATAAGATTACACAAAGGTGGCGGGTTTAGCAAGTGGGGAAAGTGCAGGTGGAAGGAAGTTCAGGCACTGCATTGAACTGCAGATGTAAACTTGGAGCTGAAAAGGTGAGTGAATGGAGTTACTAACACTGGTGCTAGCTGAACATTATTCCTCTGTGAGAATCTGTGCTGACAGGTTTTCAATAGAAACCAGCAATATGGGTTTTTAGGTAGAGGTATCTTTTTCCTCGTTCACAGCTGGAGACTCAGAATGCAGCTAAGTTATTTCCAAATGCATCCTTAGAAAGCTGGTGGGGGACAAAAAGGACAAAAATAGTGATAGAACTTCACCACTGTTTCTCAGAAAAGGCTGTTAGTCCATTCTCTGACAGCTAGCATCAAATCAAACAAACAGCCCGAACTATCTTCTGTGGCCTTTGCTCAGATAAATGTAGGAAAAAGCCAGGAATGGTGATGTACATCTGTAACGCCAGCCCTCCAGGAGGCTGAGGCAGGTTGATCACACATTTGAGCCCAGCCTGGGGAACTTGATGCAACTCTGTCTCAAAATAAAAATTTGACTTAATGAGCAGGTGCAAAATATAAATCCTCTTTTGCAACCCAGAACTCATTGTTTGGTACAAGGTTTGATACATAGAAGAAGAAGTACTGCTAGGCGCAGTGGTACAAGTCTGTCTGTGATCCTGGAGGAATTAAGCTTGGACTGTGTCATGAGACTCTACCTCAGAAAACCAAGCAAAAACAAAAAAATTGCGATAACCTCATGCAAATGAAAGAGATGATGTTAATGAGTAAGTTTTATTCTGAGACTGCAGTAACATAAAGCACAGGATCTGAGCAGACTATCTATAGATTTGGTATTCCAATTTTTATGTTCTGGCACACAAAGTTACCTTTTTTCTTTTCTTAAAGGCATCTGTTTGAACACGGGGTTGGAGTTGATGATAGTCTTACTGTGTTGGACTATGTTTGTTTAAGTGTAGTAAGTAATAACATCAGATTAACATTTCCACAGGTTTTAATAAAAGATTGTTAGCTTTCTTTAAAAAAAAATTAAAGAGGGCTGGGATGTAGCCCAACATGAGGTCCCTAGGTTCAATCCTCAGTTTAAAGAAAAAAGACAAATTTAGAGTGTCTATAATAATAAAAATATTAACTTCCAGTGGTTATATCATGCTTGCTTTTAGTAGTGATAGGCAAAACCGTATTTATGATTCTTGTACACACACTTCCCTATGCCCCTGGAGGCTGGATCTAGGTAACTGCTGTGTCCACAGGGGTCTTTTATAAGTTGACAGTACTGAGTGTCTGGACAAAAGGCCAAGGAGGCAGGAGGTGGAGAGTTGAAAGGCTCTGGAAAAACCAAGGCTGGGCTGGCTGTTCAGGGGAGGTGGTTATCAGCGGAAGGCCCTGCATGAAGGATGGGAAGGAATTTTGCCCGGAAACTCTCAATAAAATGTTCTACTTTTTGTACCAGACAGGACTTGGTGGATGGATGGAGACAGAAACAAGCTCTGAAGATGAACACTAATTGGTGGACTTAGCCATTTCTGAATTATATAGCTGCTCTTTCTGGAATGTAAATGCTAAATCCCCAAATACGAAAATTACCAATGAAATGATTGTAATTTAAAATTTTTTAAAAAAATACCATGAGCACTCAGCTACAATTTGTGTAGACTCCTTCCTTATTGTAGAAACTTAAAAAAAGCATAAAATTCGCTAACAATTAAGCTCTGGTTTAATAAATCACAGCTGGCCTATTTCTTACAGCCTCCCTCCAGCCCGTCCCGGGAGGGGTCAGATTCACTCACCAGCTGCGGGTGAGGGGGCTTTCCCATAGCACCCTTAGCACCCTAAGGGGACTCAGTTCACTTACACATTTCTCTTTCCATGATGAACTCTTTTGAAAGTGGTGAAAATAACCTCAGAAATGAAAAATCTGCTGGAATAACAGCAACTCATGAATAAAGGGAAAATCTGGATCACTTTATTAATGAAATGGTAGAGGCAGAGAAAAAAAATTCTCAGATGACTGATTATAATTCAAGACCAAATTATCAAATACAAAAATACATTTATAGGACTCTTTCCTTATGTTGAAAAATAACCCTTTAAAACTGTTTCTCTATGTCTGACATCTCCCCATAGATAGTTAGATAGTTGCTCTGAAAATTAGGGAATTCCTCATTTCACTTCTCTAACTGAAATATTTACTGTTATAAAAATCACATTTTGTGATATGATTAAAATATGAAAGATTAAACACTTAAATAGTAAGGCTCTTAAAAATAAAATTTATTCTTGAAAATCCAGGGTAATGAATACATGAGATTTATAATTAGTTGGAAAACGTATGTTGTACTGTATCTTACAACACTAGCTAGGTGACCTGAGACTCATTTATTTATCTATAAAATGAGAATAATACCTATTTTCAAAATGATAGTACTACTGTGACAGTCAAATTAGAAATGTATATGGAATACTTGGTAATTGAAAAGATGTACATTCTGCGGCAGTACAGTACACGTGTCTGCTGCTTTCAGGAATTCGGCCCACAGCCAGGCATATCTGGTTTAAGAGGAAGATAACCTGTCTCCTTAGTGCAGTAAGCAGCGTGTCAGTCTCACCAGAGGAAGATCAACTCTCATTGGCTGAGGCTGAGTAAGTTAACCTCTTAGATCCTTTCTCGTCTGTCTCGTAAGGTTGTGTGTGAGTTGAGTAAGGCATTATTTCTAAAGCAGCTAGCACTGTGCTTGGCACAAGCTCATCCTACATAAGTGCTGTTATCACTGTTCTTCTCTTGGGGAAAAGGAATTTAGGTTAGCCTCATAGGAAATAGAAAGGGCTCTGTAGTTACTTACTAATAACCATGTTATATACAAGGCAGTCAATATAGGTCTATAGATCTGGGTAAAAGTCAAATATCCACCTATCTTACATGCTACAACTTGTCTTTCTTTACACCCTAGGAAAATTAAGCAGCAAAATATATACAGCTGTTTCTCAGCATCTAGAAATCATTAGTTCCCAGGCCTCTCCCAAGGACACCAAAATTTACTGGTGCTCAAGTTCCTTGTATAAAATGGCATAGAATTTGCCTATAACCTATGTACATTGACCTATACACTTTATCTCTAGATTGCTTATAATATCTAATACAATGCAAAGGCTAGGTAAAAAGTTGTGAGTACTGTATTGTTTGGGGGAATTATGACAAGAAAAAATAATCTGTGTTCAATATGGACAGAATTTAAAAAAAATATTTCCTATCTTGGGTTTGTCGTCTACACAGAGAGTCAGCTGTTAGGGTAACTTTGCAAAGCTTCAGTTCCACAGTCTTTTAGATTGACCCAGCTTCACTCTAGGTGAGGTGTAGATAGGCAGCACAACTTTGAGACAAGGGTGGGATCTGAAACACAGGCTGAAATGCGCCTGTATACTATGCCACAGTGGACTGACCACATGAACCCAATCTGGACTGTGCTCTCTGGACCTTTCTCTGTAAAGATGCAGCTGAGTGGGAGTGACACCCATGTCCCCAGGACTCTAATGCCTCTCCAGTTAAGTGTGAACATATTTTGCTTCCTTTAATATGTAGAAATATGAAGATTACATTGTTTCCTGATGATGTCTATAGCCTTGTTAGGTTTAAAGGTTTGAAATGCCAGAAGGTAAAATTAAACTTCTTGCTGTTTTGTCTGGTTCTACATATGCACTTCTGCTCTCTCATGGTTTAGGAGTTTTAAACCTGCGCAAGTTTTAGAAATTAATGTTTGAACTGACACCAAACAGAATAAAGTTTCACCTAAAAGAAATATTCCTGAAGTAGTTATAAGGTATAGACAAGGTTTAAAATGGGAATATTGTCTCAAATTTTGAATGTGGGATCCGAGAAAATTTTTACTTTGTTTTATTCTCTTTCTAGTCTATGATTACTGTACTCAAAGGTTGCAAAGTTTCAAACTGCAATGTCATATATTTTCTTTTAAAGTTTACCTTTTACATAGGTTATATATATATATATATATATATAATATATAATGTTACAAAAAGACTTTTTCCAACCTTTGTGATCAACATGCCCAATTTTCACTACTCTTCCCCACAGACAATTTTGATTATCAGTTTTTTTCTGTGTTCTAGCATGTCTTTGTGTATATACAAATGAAAACATATTCTTATGTTGGCCCTTTTATAAACAAAAGCACACAATGGTCCACTTGCTCTTACTCAATAAGAATATACAGTCTTCTGCATAATACAGTAGTATGTAGAAAGCTTTCTCATTCTTTCCTTTCTGTAGCTGCACAGCATTACATATAATGATAAGAACAGGATCTAGGTAACTACTGATATCCTTTACTTGCAGAGTGGTTTTAGATATATAGACGAGCTGGAAGACTATCAGTCTCCAGATACTTTGGATGGGTGACAGGAAGACTTCCAAGTGATTGTAACATATCTTTGGCAAATTAATTATTTGGAGAACTTAGTTTTGTTAAGTATTACTTGAGATTTTACGATTCAATGAAGTATGAGCCGTAACTTTGCTATAATCAGAAAGAAAACCTATAGTTTCCATTGAGAGATGTATGGTTTAGATATACAATGTCCTCCAAAGACTCATGTGTCCAGAGTTTGGGCTGTAAGGAGAGAACTAGATCACTGAGGTTATACATTCACTGTTAATCCCCGGATGAGTTCATTTGCTGTGAGGGGGTGTGGCCTGCTACAATGAGTGGGTCACTGGGAAAGTGTCCTGAAAGGGTGCATTCTCGTCCCCAGCTCTACCTTATCTCCCTGCTTCCTGGCTGCCATGTGGTGATCAGCATTCTTCTGCCAGGCTCTTCTACCATGCACTACTGCCCTGGAGACAGCCGACCATGGACTGAAACTCCAAACCGTGAGCCAAATTAATCCTCTTTAAATCATGTGCGTCTGTGATGGGAAACTGACAAATATAAAAGGGCTGCAATAAAATCATAAACTTTTGCTTAAAAGCATCAATTTATATGGTAAAATAAATTTCATTTTCTTAAAAAAAAGAAAAACATTGTACTTACTTTTAAGATTCTGAAGTAACATATCTAGTAAAGTCATAAATTTTGAACACTGAGTAACAGAAAAGTCCATTCCTTTGGCCCACAAAAATCCAGACACATAGTAATCTAATAGAATGGCATCCTTTAAACAAGTCTGAAGGTTTTTGAAATTCAAAAACATTCTCAGCTTTCTGTAACAAAAAGAAAAATGCAGACTTGAAATCAGATTAAATACTGATGTTCTTTAGCTTTGAAAATCAGTGTTTTTCTTGAGTGAAAATTCTGTAATGCTTACAACATAAAAAGGTCCAACTGTACCTGAGTCCATAAGCTGAAAATAACACTCAAAAGATAAATGGAAAGAGCTCTATTTTGTCTCCTTCCTTCCTTGCTATTGTCTAATTCTTCTTCTCCTCCTCCAGTTTTTTAGTGTCTTTAATGTCTAGTATGTTTCCCTCTGAAATTAAGTATCTCTTTCCTTTTGTACAATTAAGTTTCTTTTACTTCTGAAAATGTTCTTACACTGGATTGTTAAAAATTCCAACCTATTTTCTGTTTTAAAAGAATCCAGCTATGCATGTTTTATTAATTGTATCTCAAGCTGTAATTCTTCACTTTATCATTTAAGTTTTTCCAGCATATTTCCTTTTTTATTTTGTATATTTCTTACTATTGTCTTCTCTGTACTTCAGGTGTGCTTAGCAGTCATTTCTTTTTGGATTGGTATACATTTTACCTCAAATTCTGCAAGATCTTTCCTTTAAAATGTTAAATTTTACCTCAAATTCTGTAAGGGCTTTCCTTTAAAATGTTTTATGACCTTGTATTTTTTGTTATCTCTTCCTTGAGCTTTTATATTTCTGTTTTATGTTCTTATGATTGCTTCAAAGCTTAAAATTCATGATAAAATATTTTATCACTTTCTTGTCTACTCCTGGTTATATCTTTCTGGGGCATTTTCTTTATCTGCTATTTCTTTTTCCTGTTCCTTTCCTTTTATTCTTTGTTGCAATGCTTTAGATGCTTATTCTTTCTTTGTTACTTTTCTCTGAATAAAGTGAGATTTTGTCTTTGGATAACAACTTTCAGCATGTATAGTGGGGGTGGAGACCTGGCTGTTTCACAAAACAGTCAGCATTTCCTGTTTAAAGTAACTTTGTCAATTTCTTTAACATTTACTTTTTTTTTAGAAAGTTGGGTAAAATAAGAACAAGTATGCGTGGGTTATTTTTACTATCACGTAAGCAGTCTACTTCCTGTGTTACAGGAATTATCTGCTCCAAATCTGTACACCCTGATCCTGCTATTGTGAATGAGCGTTTTCCTCTTATGAAAGAATATTTTAACTCATTCTAAAACCTACAACTACATGTTCCTTCATTTTATTTTCTCTTGCACTAGTGGAACTATAAAGCTGTGGCTGTCATTTTCATATTTTGTGTCTTAGGCTTTCAGCATTCTCCTCATTTTGATGAGGATAGGTTCAGTATTTCCTCCTCTCTTTTGTGTGATTTCTTGAGGAATGGTGGTAATATGTGTGTGAGAACTTAACGCTGTTATTTTCAAAAAGAGTAGCCCTACTCATTCATAATAATAAAATGAATTACATGATCAGACTAATATAGCAGAATCAATTAAGCAAGTATGAAAATAAAGCTGATGCTGATAGCATGTTTAATTTTCTGATGTCTGCTTCATAGTCAGTGGTACAGATCAAATGTCAGTCTCTACAGTGAGTTCTGTTATTGTAAGGAATCATTGTAGTCTCACCCTTTTTCCTATAGTGTCATTCAGTATGTGAAATTTCTCTACACTTTTTTTTTTTATGGTGAACACTCTCCTAGATTATTTCATTAATTCCTAAACATGAAGTTTCTTTTCTTTTGGTGAACAAATATTAATAAGTAAATAAGTAGCTTTGATTGCTGACAGCTGTCTTATAACCATTATGTAATATCAGAAAGTAGGAAATTCACAGATAGGCTAACTTCAAAGTTATTTAAGTCAAATCCACATACATATTATACACACACACACACACACACACACACACACACACACACATATATAAAGATACATATGAATCATATTCAACCTATTTATATATCTTCATATTATATACGAATATATCATTTCTGTGTGATATATTCAACTTTCGAAATCAATATAATCAACTTTATATATTATATATGACTATACCTTCTGATACATTTCATCAAGCATGCAACTCAGCAGTTAGATGAAGATTTGGAAAGACACTGGTGTTGGTGGGAATCAGGTTTGTGTACTAGCCGGGCATCTTTACTTTGCGTTAAACCTTTTTTTCAGCACTATTTATTTTAGTAATATACACCCTCATCTAGTCTTAAAGGCCAAGGGATCAGGTGCAGACTGCAGAAGCAGACCGAATGTCCATGGGCGCCTGGTACCTGACAGAACTAGTATATTTCAAATCAGTGAGGGATCTATGTACTCTGGTGCTGGGACATCTATCCATATGAGAATCATACAATGCAACAAAGTGCAGGTGGGTTAAATATTTAAATGTTAATGGCAAATAACATGAACTTTTTAATCAAAAATATACTGTGACATTTGAGTAAGCCAAAATTTCTTACATATGATGCCAGAAATGCCAATCATAGAGCAAAAGGCAAATAAATCGATCTGTACTTAAGCAGACAAAACATGTCTAGACGATGAAAGACAAAATAACTACATTGAAAAGACAAGCTGCAGACCGGGAAAAAAGTTTGCAATGACTATAACTAAAAAATAATTAGTATTCTAGAAGGAAGCAGAAGGCCTGCACACATTCACTGGTCATATTGGGAAAACCGAGCTCCAAATAATGATGAAAATATATTGGTGATATATATTCCTAAATGGGCAGTGGGTGTTAATGTCCTCTATTTGTTAAGAACCTAGAATAAGGAAAGATGATTTAAGACTTTCCAAAACTCCAATGATCTTTTGTAAAAAAAGAAAAAAGAACTTAAAATTAGGATTGCTGGGTTGTGTTTGATATGGTGAAATGTATTGTTAAACTTCCCTCCTAAAACGGCAGTGCCAAATTAGTCTTCTGTGAATACTATACTAAAACGTCTGTTTTTTCACATTGCAGTGTAGTCTGGATTTAGCTCATGATTTTAATATCTATTAATTTATTATAAATTCAGGAGTATTGTGTACTTTTTACTTCTTTGTTATATTATATTTCTTTTTAATGCATTCTCTTGGTTGCTTTTTTTATGAATTCATGAGTTTTTTTGTATACTTAGAGATATTAACACTTTACATGAGTTATGCAATTTTTTAAAAGCATTCCCAAAGTGAATTTCATTTTGATGAGAGAAGGAAATTAGGTTACTCTTTTTTTCTCACTTGCACACAATCTTCATTACATGTTCTAGAATAGTTGGTTCAGTTTATTATTTCCATATGAGATCATATTTTAATTTTAAATGAGTCACAGGCTAAATACCAGTCTTTTTATAACACAGTTTATCATTAGCAGTTTCGTTGTTATTGTTATTTTAAAGTCACCAGTGAACTCATTCATATTTCAGTTGGGCTAAGAGGCATATTTTTCTATAAGGCAACGTGGACTCTATGTTCTGTGAGTTGTTGCTTATTTTACAATGTATTGTCATCATAATTAAATAACAGCCTAAAGTAGTGTTTTATCCTGGAGTCATTTTCTTTTTACTTCCTAAATTTAATGACTTGTCAGTCTGCAGATTTTTGTTGCCTAGCATTGCTACAGAAGAGTCTAAGGCCTATTCCTCTCCGGGTGTCTTTATCCCAGAGATGAGATGATACATAACTTTATCCTACTACTATATTAACATTAAAGCACTATTTTATAAGATTTAATTTTTTCTGATTCATTATGTCAAGTACATAATTCCAATGTAATTGCTTTACTATGCAGTTTTACATTTGCTTAAATTTGTTTTCCATCATTACTGACTTGTCTTTCTGCAACACCAGTTCTACACTGGTTTTGTTGTTTACTCTTAGTTCTTTGCTTCAATTATAAAAGTTTCTTGCTTACATATTTTATCATTTAATCTTTAATTTCTGATATCCTCTTCAATCACCAATTTTTGCCTTACATTTTCTTCTGATTCTAGTGTTCACTTTTCTGCTTTCTCTTCATTTGCCATCTGCATGTTGTGTTTTGTTAATTGAATATTTGACCTCAATTTTTGCATATGTCTTTGCTTTCTATTTTTACTTGTCAAGTGTTTGATTGAAGGCAACTACTTTTCTAAGTATCTTTTGGTAAAATCTCTTTGATCTCCCACCACCTTCGCTCTTCCCAAAACCCTTCCTTGAACTCTCCCTTTTCCTTATACCATTTGAATTTCCCCTTTTCACTTGAACCGTGGGGCTGAATATTTATTATTTCTGCTCTTTTTTCAGTTATTTTTCTCTAAAGCAGCTTATGAAGGGAATCATGTGAAGCAAAATACTGTTGAAATTTGAATGTAAATTCTCCCAATAGTTTTTGACAAATTTTTAAGCTTTGATTTTGGAAGCTGGAGGATGGAACAGGAGACATAAGAGACAGAGATGACCATGCTATGGTTTAAGACAGAATTTCAGTAAAACCACTATTGTGTTTTTCTTATGTGTTCATGAAATGGAGTATATTTCATTTCTATGTGATGGCAAGAAGACAGAAACTTAAAAGCAACAGTAAAACAGATCATAGAGGCCTATCTATAGAAAAGTCATTACAAGATGTCTTGGAGTTATTTCTATGTTTACAAAGTCATTTTATGTATGTATGTATGTTTGTATGTATTTGAGACAAAATCTTGCTATGTAGTTGAGGCTGGCCCTGAACTCAGTATGTAGCCTAGGCTGGTCTTGAACTCTTGGTGATTCTCCAATCTCAGCTTCCTGACTGCTGGGATTACAGCTATTTATCAGTGCCTCTGACATGTAAAGCTAATTTTAATGTAGTCCCTATCTTTTATAAAAAAGGAATTTGGTATGAATCTATAAATAAAGCCGAAATTATATTTTAAAAATTAGAGATTGATAGGAACTAGGAGATGAGAAATGTACTCAGATATTTATTTAATTGCTTAAAGTGTATTACAAAAATATGTCTAATGATACTTGATGTTTCATTTGATTGGCTGCTTTCATAAAGAGCAAGTCTTAATTTTAAAAGGTGGGAAAATGTACTGATGTCTTACAGTTAAGGCATATACTTTTGTGTACTGTACAGTTTCAGCATAGTTATGTTACTTAGTCATAAGGTACTTAAATACTTTTGTCATTTTAAAAAGTATATAATTCCTATTTATAATAATGCACTTTTAAATATTGCAAATATGTCAGGATTACTGGTTAAAAAAACCATAAAAGTACCACAAAAATTACAAAGAAATGACTTCTAAGATAATATTGACCTTATTTATCCAATAATGAGATGAGATGGATTATCTCTATGAGATAGTTTAAATAGACCAACCTGCTATTGAACCCAGCTAATTTCTCTATAACCTTCTGTATCATTTACTTTGTCTTAGATTTCACTGCCACTAAAGATTAAATTAAATATCTTTCCACAGTTCAGATATGTAACAGCAAAATGGAGTCAATAACTGAAAATTATAGTGTCACATAAAGTACAATATACAGAATAACATAATATGGTAAGAAATAATTCTAAGGAGCAGCATCATCTTTAATTTTACTTGATTTAATGTGACTTTTTAATTAAATACTTAATACAAATAAAATGTACATTGTATTAAATGTATGTTACTTGAGTTGTGTCATGTTTGCCTAGTATTAACTACTTATTGTTTTGCATAACAATGATCAAAAACATTTGGGATACCCAGAAATGGAAAATATTTTACATGAAACATATAGAACTAAGGAGAGAAGAGAGTCAGTGATGTCAACATAATGAATGCATTTTTATCAGTTCTCACACCTAGAAGCAGATTTCCAAGTAAGCATTCATTTTTTTTACAAAAATGATAAGATTGTCATGAGATGCTTGGTTAAAAACTGGAAATTTTAATTCACCAAATAAGATCCAGTCACCCAGCAGTATGGCCAAGTCACACATCAGCAGGCGCTTACAGTTTGAAAGAGCTGGGGCTGGAGAGCATCTTGGGAAAAGGCCAGCTAGTGTTATGCTGTTCTTAAAGCTTTTTCTTCTCAGATTTCTCCCCCAGCCAGTACATTTGTCTTACTTCCTTCTTGGTAGTAAATCGACTCTTTACATGATATATGTAAATTTCGCCAATCATAACTGTTGACAGAGTCATTTTCTGTCTGTCTGTGATGGTGCAGGACACTGTCAGGTGTCACAAGGGCTGAAATGCAGAGACGAAACATCAGGACACTACAGCCTGCCCCTCTCACCATTCCTTTCTTCACACTTTCTGGCAAATCAGGCTCTCATTACAAAGTGGGATAATTTTTAAAATGGGTGATTATTAGAAACAACATTCAGGGAATTATCTTGTTTAGTATACCTGACTAATGTTCTACAAAAATGATGTACTGAAAAATAAGTGACCTAGAAAGAGGGAGATGTACATATGCTAGAATTGTTTCCTATAAATTCGGTTATGTTGTTAAGCAACATGTATGCAATCAAGAGTATTTAGTATGCCTTCATTTCTGATCAAACACAGGTGTATGATCAATATCCAGGATTTACAAAATAATAAAATGTATTAGCTATTAATAGTGCAGAAAACATAGCACTTTATATGTTTTGCGTTTTGACAGTTTTATGAAAGAGAAGAGAAAGAGAAGATCCTTATGCTAGACGCTGCTGTGACAATACATTTGTACTCTTAGTTAATAGTAACAAGTTTGTTTGCAGTGTATTTCTCCCAATAAGAAGACTGCCAAGCAGGGCAAAAAGTCAGTTATTTTTCAATTTTGTGTTCCAGAGTTGGATGTATTTCAGTGAACAATAAAAAAGCTTAACATGTATAATAGTATATCATGTTCCTTTATAAATGAATTAGAACTGATCTTTTTCTGATGGGAATACTGAAGTACTTACTCTTGAACTCCATCTATGTTCTCTGTTAGTAAATCAGTGATTTGCACAGTTGAAAGAAAATCTGGAGACAGAATCTTTTCTTGCTCCTGGAATTCGGCATCTTTCTGTAAAAACGTAAGAATAAGATGCTTCCATTTTATATTTTGCACATTAAACTCAGTGATACAGAATGTATTCTGATGGTCTAGTTGCTGTCATAAAAAATTAAAAATAAATCTCTTAAATAAAAATTTAATTATTGTTCTTCTCATTTTGTCTGTGATAGTACCTCTTCCCTGAAAAGTCAAATGGCTGGTCAGCCTGTCTTTTGGCACATGCATAACAGAGTGATGGCTGTGTACGTGTTTCTCCTTGAACTTGGAGCTCAGAAGGAGGCAGAGGCAAGTAAGAAAGTCTTGATAACTTCGAAATGCTTAACATCTAGCAGGAAGAATGAACCGAAGTGTGAATAACACAAGAATAGAACATGAGGAAGGAGCCACAATAAATTGGAAATTTGTTCCGGTACAGGACAAGAAGTCTATGGGGAGGAGGTCCAGGAATGATCTGTTGGGATTGGGTGTGGATAATTCCCAAGGTGAACACATCAGCAACATCAAAGTTCTGCAGAGAGTGCAGTTAGAAGTGGGTTCTGTAAGTATAGAGCAGCTCATGATGTCTAAGGTAAGGACAGGGGCTTTTAGTTGGACTTAGGTGGGCAGTGAGCCTTGGGAAAATTATTTTATAATATTTGAAATTTAATGAGTTGATAAATATTGACTCAGTGCTTGCAAGGTACAACGTACCATAAATATTTTAAAACATGATCGGTTGAAAAACTGACAGGTCGAGGAGCTTTTACTTAATAATACAGGCAATAGATAATCCTTGAGGTTTCTGAGTAGTTAAATGAAAAGATAAACTTGTGTTTTAAGGAAATGAAATCCCTGGTTGAGAAAGGACACAGAGGAAGAGTTAAATGAAGAGAAACAATGAAATGAAAATAATTCTGAGATAAATCATTGGATCTGGGTGTGGTGGTGCATACCTGTAAACTCAACACTCTGAAGGCTGAGGCAGGAGGACTATAGTGAGTTTGAGGCCAGCCTGGGATACATAAATAAGTTCAAGTACAGTCTGAACTACATAGGGAGGCCTTGTCTCAAAAAATAAAAGAGAGAGAGAGAGAGAGAGATAAAGCCTTGGCCTGTGCTGGACTCCTGGTAGAGTGGATAAAAAGAAAGCAGTGAGCTCAGCAAGATATATTTTGGAAGGATGAAAAAAGGAAGAAAGATGGAGACCATGAGTTTATGAAACAGGTGATTTGGAAAAAAGGTGAAGACACTCAGGGCCTTGAACAATATTTATGGGCCATCATTTGGTGAATTAGACAGAGTTATCCTCTCCGTGGAGGAAGTGGTGAAAGGCTTTTCATAAGACTGACATAGCTCTGTGCTTAAAGATATCACATGCAAATGTAGTTTCAGTTCTCACGAACACCCCAGCCAAGTGCTTTTGTTCAAAGTACAACTGCATGACTTACACGCAACAGAAATAAGGGTATTGGAAGATAACGCTGTTTTTAAAAGAGCAAGTTTATTTCGGTGGCTAAGTGTAGACAGAATATGCATAGCAAGGGGGAAATATTTAGATGTTAATTAGAAATGCTGGAGTCAGAAAGGCCAAGGTTAAAGATCTTGGCTTAGCAGTCAACTGTAAGTATGAGAATGGATGGAACTGTTCAAAGCCAGAGACTGATGAGAAAGTGTGCATGAGAAGTGGGAAAGAGGCTCAGGAATAGAAAAGAGACAGTGGCAGCTACACAGAAGTCAAGGTGTTGTGAGAATCTGAGAAAAGAAAATGGCAAATGCTTTTCAGTGGACCAGGTAGTCCTGAACCTTCCATGTAGATAGTCGCTGGTAATGGAGAGCAAGGAAATGCTTTGGTACAGTTGACAGATGACATTCCACTCTTTTCTTAATCTTTTTCAATACTGGAAGATCTCACATGACCAAGAGATAGCACGCTAATCCAAGAAGCTGGAAGGGCAGAGGCCTTAAGAGGTTCCAGTGGCTCCCCTTGAAGAGGTGAAGCTTACATGTGCCAAATAGTATGTGCAGGAGACCACTGCCCAGGACCAGGTTCCCATGGCAGGCCCAGCAGCCCAGTTTAACCCTGGTTTAGCGGAGGGCTAGAGTCCCCACCCACCACCCCTCTGCCACTGTGGAAACCTCTGTCTGGAGGAACCAAGGTGCTTCATCTATCCTCTTACACTACGGGAAGTGTAGCCAGCATGAGAAGCATCTGAGACACAGCAACCAGCTCATATGGAGGAACCCAGGGTAAATCCCTGGGTAAACACAAGGGTAAACACTTTGCTTACAAACTCCTAATTTAAGATTTGTTCTGTTATATACCTCTAGCCTTTGCTCCTATGTAGTTACCACAGTGTGTCAATATCTAAATTGTGCTTGCTATTATCATTATTGCTAATTGTACTACTGTATCTAGGATGTCACATCTGTTATAATCAGTTGTTCTTCCTTGTGGAACAATATTGGGAAGCTCTGGGGTAATAACCTTACCAGACTCTCCACCAAAAGGATGGGGACAGAGCCAAACAGAAGCCAACATTCCACTCTCAATTAATTGGGAAGGTAGGATCTTGTGACAGACACAAACAAGGATTTTCTATGCAAAGAAGATATCCCTTAAGGACAGAATTTTCCTAGCAAAGTCTTGATACTAGTGATATAGGTAACTATTACCAAAATTCACAAGGATCATCACAAAAAACAAAATAAAAATTTTTTGAAATAGAAAATGTCAAGAGTATGGAGCAAAATGTAATCTCAGGTCTCCGGCACACCCAAAACAAATCCAGGAGACATCGATATACAAGAAATCGGAAGCCACACACCTGAAATTTCTGAAATGATAGCAACTGAGGTAAGTAAAAAACTCCAGGAGGTGATCAAGGAAATCATATCAGAAATAATCTTATGTAAAAAAAGAAATGACAACCACAATGAAAAAGTTGCTCAGCATACCTAAAGCAGACACTGATTAAAAAAAAGTAGAGAAGCATAGGAAAATGATGGGAACCTTAAATGAACAATGTAGGAAATAATTCAAATGCATAAAACAGATTCAAAGAGATAATCAGGAAATTAAAAATTTCATTGAAAGCTGGCAAAAATGCTTGAATGAAACTGAAGATAGACTTTCAGACCTTGAAGACAGCATTGCAGCTAGTGAGCATGAAAGAGCTCTTAAAAATAACAAGAAAATGGGAAATAACAATGAAACAGCTGCAAGATGATGTACAGAGAACAATATAAGACTGATAGGTATCAACGAAAAGCAGGAGTCAACACAATGACATAAAAAAGCTATTTGCAGATGTAATAGCAGAAAATTTCCCCAGCATGGAAAAGTATCTGACATAAAGGAAAGTGAAGCATATAGAACTCCAATTTACCATAACAAAAATAAATCTACACCCAGACATATAATAATCAAGATCTCAGAAGGTTAACACAAGAACAGACTATTAAAAGCTGCTAGAACATCATATCACTCTGATATATGTGCACCCATGTTTATAGCAGCACAATTTGTAATAGCTAAAATGTGGAAGCAACCCAAGTGCCCATCCACAGAAGACTGGATTAAAAAATTGTGGCATTTTTATACAATGGAATATTATTCAGCTATAAAGAAAGACAATTTTGGGAACTTTGTAGGCAAGTGGACAAAACTGG
>PVLD010016727.1:0-44054 GCA_004027595.1 Dinomys branickii | reverse complement strand
GCCGCCAAGGTTCCCCGCTGCTCTCCACTGGTAGCCGCTCACCCAGCAGAGAGGCAGGGCCCACCCCCTCGAGAGCCGGGCGTGGTGGGCTGTGTACTAGTTGCACTGATTCTCTCCAGGCGCTGATTAGGAAGGTTGCTGCAGGGTGGGGACTATGCCCCAGTGGCTGTCGTAACTTCTCATCCTCACACTGGGTTCGACAACTGCTCCCGACCGCCACTGCCTCCTTTCCTGGCTGCGCCCTCCTCCCTCCAGCCCTGGACCAGCTCTCAGAACTCCGCTCTCCCCTGGCCGAGTCGGGAGGCTTCCGTGAGCGTGGGCCTCCGAAGCTGAAGCTGCGAATGCCAGAACAAGGGCGCAGACCATGGGTGTGCTTGGAGCGGTGACTTCCTCCTTCTCCTCTCCCTCCGACTACACCATGGCTGATCTCCAATCCTTTCCTCCAGCAGAGGTTTTGCTCAGTCTTTCCAAGGGCTTCAATTCTCATTTCAGATCCTTCCTGAGTTCAGGATACCCACCTCTTTCCCTTCTGTCCTTTGTCTGAGTGGCATTCCTCCGGGAGGTTCTGTCTCTGCTGCCTACCCGGTCGCCATCTTGAAGTTCTCTTGTAAAATTTATTTAGTTATTTGTTACTTTCTAATGAATTGACCATTACATTTCTAAAGTTCTGAAATGGCCAACAGACCTTAGAAAGATACCACTTTAGGCTCCTGCTTGAAACCAACAGCTACAGAAAACTGCTGGCCTTGATTCAGGGCCATCTGTTGGTGTTTCTTTTGCTGTGCAAAAGCTTTTTAGTAAGATGAGATCTCATTTGTTGATTCTTTGAAGTATCTCCCATGCAGTTTGGGTTTTGTTCATGAAATCTCTGTCTACCCTTATGTCTTCAATATTTCTACCTATTTTCTCTTCCAGTATATTTAGTATTCTGTTTTAATATTTGGATCTCTGATCCATTTTGACTTTAGTGCATGCAGATAGACATGGGTCTAGTTGTAGTCTTCAGCAAGTACAGAGCCAATTTTTCCAGCACTATTTATTAAAGAGGCTGTCTTTCTTCCAGTGAACAAATTTGGCCCCTTTGTCAAGTACAAGGTGGCTGAGTGCATTTGTAGCTGTGTCTGCATCTTCTAATTTGTTCCACTCATCCTCGGATCTGTTTTTTTTGGTAGTACGATGCTGATATTATCACAGTAGCTTTGTAGTATAATTTCAGGTCAGGGATTGTGATGCTCCATGCTTTGCCTTTGTTGCCCAGAATTGTTTTTGCTATTCTAGGTCTCTTTTGGTTACAGATGAATTTGTGGAATATTTTCTCTGTTCTGTGAGGTATGCCAATGGTATTTTGGTTGGGACTGCATTAAACTTGTATAACAATTTTTGGAAATATGGCCATTTTCACTATGTTGGTTCTTCCTCTCAATAAGCAGTGATATCTTTCCATTTTCCCTTATTTTCTTCAATCTCCTTTTTCAGAGTATTGTAATTTTCAATGTATAGATCTTTTACTTCCTTTGTTAGACTGGTCCCTAAGTATTTCATTTTTTCAGATGCTACTGTGAAGGGTGTTGTTTCCCTAATTGTCTCTCAGTGAATTTGTTGTTTATATACAGGAATACTATTGCTTTTTGAGTGTTGACTTTACTACAGCTGCATTACCGAATTTGGTTATTAAATCTAGACGTCTTTGAAGGAGTTTATCTGGAAAATATAATATTGAGTGGAATACACCAGAGACCCAAGCTTAAATACCATAAGCTCTCATTTTTGTGAGGCAAAGTACAAACAAAGAAAATGACAAAGGATAGGAAGGTACAAGGGGATGAGTCTCCTGCAAGAGGGAAGCGGCCCAAGGGGGAAAGGGTGCAGGACGAGGAGGAGGGAAAGGGGAAATAAGAACAACAAGGAAATGTTATGTACATCAACCTAACAGTCCCAGCTGATGTAAATGTTAAATGCCATAACATAAGCTAAGAAAAATAATATCCACAGCAATGAAAGATAGGTTGGGGACCTGGGGGAGGAGAGGCAGGAAAAGGGAAGGGGACTAATGAAAAGAGAAGAAACATGTAATATATACACGTAACAATTCCCCAGTATGATTGTAAACTACATAAGCTGCAAAAAATATACAAATGAAATTTTAAAAAATCACTCAACCGTAATTTTCTAGAATCAGTTATCTAAAGCCCAGAGGGTTGGGGACTCTGTAATGCTGGAGGAAGGGGGAAGAAAAGAAAGTATTTTTTCAAACGTCTCCTGCTGTGTGGTATGGGAAGAAGGGAGTAGGATGCGGGCCAAGGATCCTAAGGGTAGTAGAGGCATGTTATATATTTAGATGGGATAATGGGTATAAATTCAATAGTGAGAAATGGTGATGGGAAAGGATTCTATGGTCAATATAAATATTAAAGAAAAAGTTAAAGAGAGACAGATGAAGTGGGGAAGGAGAGGGAAAAGAAAATTAGAAGAAGGATAAGAAATAGGAGAAAGAAGTACAGTGAAAAATATGGATAAAAGTAGAAAGAATAAAAAGGGACGAGGGGTAACGCCATTACCCTCTATAAACTATATGGGAAGAAAAGGGCAAAAGGAAGAAACACACACACACACACACACACACACACACACACACACACACAGAGACACGCACTTTCTCTCTCTCTCTCTCAAAAGGGCAAACAGGGCAAACAATAGAATAAAAGTGGGGAGGGGCATGAGCAGAAAGAGGAACACAAATAAATAAATACATAGTTTTCTACTGTTTTCGAGCCAGCTCTTTTCCATAGCCTAGGAATAAGGAGCAAAGCTCAAGCCAAGATGTGATTCTGCTCACGCTGGAAGTCTAAGGTCCACCCCCAGAATGGTGCTGGATGCAGGCACCCACAGCACTGGGGACAGACCACCAATCCTGTGTAACTCAGGCAGAACCTGGCCTCCAACAGCATGAGTTGGGTCCGTATTCACCAGCTCCAGCGCCTCAGCAGGACTCTCTCCAGCCTGCTTTCCAACCACTAGCCGTATCATGTGGCTGTCCTCCCCTCACCCACTCTGAGAACTTGACAGTACAGAGCAGGACTGGAGCGAAGGGAGTGCCCTGGGACTTAGGTTTGACTGCTGAGCCCTTGCCTACAATTGCCTCTCCTCCAGCTCTTGTTCTGCAATTATAGTAGCAGGTGCTGGACTGAGGTGATTCACCAACCGTTCACTGTAGAAGGCCACTCTGAGAGCAGCAGCCCATGTCTTCCCTGCAATTCCAACTACTGCTGATTCTCTCAGGCCCCATGGGGTTCGGTCTTCTTTGTTGGGATGTTCTGTGGTTGTTTCTGTATAGTGTTTTTTGGGGTGGAATCTTCAAAGCAGAATTCAGGTAACGTCACCACATTGTGTTTGGTTAATCCATCTCTTATGTCATTTTCCTTTTGTGATAGATTCTCCTCCTCTGTGTCTTGTCGATATGCTCTGAGTCTTTCTAATGTAGCTCCTGCTCTGCTTGGTCACGTTGGATCTCCCTGATCAGTCCCTCTCAGTGGATCTTTCCTCAGATTTATTTATTTATTGGTACCAGGAATTGAACTATGACCTTGAGCTTGCCACTGAGCTGTATCCCCTGCCCTCCTCAGCCTATGTGATGTGACTCTTCCTGTAGTCATCCCCTGCTCCAGACTTTTACCTTGTCCAAGATAAGGTTCATTGTTTTGCTGGCACTTCTGTCCCATGCACTGGGTAAATAACACAGAACCAGCTCCAAGTTGGTGGTGGCCGAGCCAAGGTATGAAATCCACAGTTTTGGGGTTGGTTAGGAACCAGCCCACAGGTCTGACTGTTCCACTGGGGCCATGGGTCCAAGGTGTTCCTGCACACACTTCATTTCCCAAAAACATGCTACATAAAAATTGTAGAAATAACTTGAAAAATATAATCAAAGAAATGCTTAGTAAAAATCATGCTCCTCACCTCAAACATCCCAGGGCTGAAATATACTCTGTTCAGCCAAGCACTGGTAGGGGTTTGACTCTCACATATTGAAAAAGAACTGTTTACTATTTTTCTGCATCTGCACATGACCTGCCTAGCCCCTGGCGCCAAGATGGAGTGCAGATGGAAGTATTTATTATGATGTCATTTCACAACTATAATGGTACTTTGAGAGAGGGAAAATGGTCAAAATTACCCTATGTTAAGATTTTCTTTGCTTTAAAAAGTAATTCTTACTTGTGTTATAAGCCACAGGGAGTAAGTGACAAATTCAACCATATGTGTGCTCTTGTGCCTCTTTCGGTCACTTAAAATAAATTAAACAAGAACAAAAAAGTTCTCAGATGACACTGATAAATACAGCCTTTAGAAGATTAGACCTATGGACTAGACTGGAGAGATGTCATGTTATGCTTAAATCAAACAGTGACTTCTAGTGAGAGACAGTGGGTACAGACTGTAATCTGAGTTTCTTATGTGTATTACAGATACCCAGGGATCCATATTTTCAGAATAGGTTTAAATAGAGGCTAGGCAGCATTGCTCTGGAGAAAAGTTACCTGGGTGACTAGATAGAGAATGCAGATGTTTCAAAGAGCTCCTTGCCCTAGGGCCAAGATTTCTTCTGGACTATTACCTGTCTCTGTCTCTCCTCAGAGGTTACATATCTCTTTTACAGCCTGGAATTTTAGAACTTTTGATCCAGAATCATTTATTAGAAAGTAAGCCCTAAACAATATAGTTAAAATGCTGTCATTTTTTTCTCTATCAAAAGGTTAAAAAAACAGTCATTCAGGTTCTCTGATTATTGGTTTAATTTTCTTCTTGGTGATGCAGTCGGAGTCAGTCATAGTTTTTGACTTTGGCAGCATGTTTTGTTAAGGCTTAGAGCTCCACCCAGGAAAGCTCTTGATCTTAATTGTCTTTCTGCACCTAAAATTGTTACAATTTAGTTCTTGTGCTGTACATGCAGTCACTCTTTTTTCCCTTCTCCACTGCCCTGCCCCTGAAAAATAATAAAATGTACCATAGTGTTTGGCCCAAGGCAATTCTTTCTTTTGTGGCTGCTGGATTTCAGGACCAAGTTTTCAAAATAGAGAGTTTCTCCTCCCTGAATAAATCTGACCTTCAGTTATCTCTGAGTCATATTTAAAAATGGTCTATGTTTAATCCTAAAACTCTCAAAAAGAAATATGAAAGTTTTAGTTCAAGTTCATCTGTCTTTCTGCCCATAGGCAGAACTGGAGATGAAATGATTTTCCTTCTCCCCTCAAAAGTGATGATAACTGGTTTTTGTAACACAGATAAGTTTATTGAGAGAACAAAACATTCCTAGAGAACCTTATGAGTTTAATAACAGCTTTTAATGAGAACAAATATTAAAAAATAGGCACAGCCTTGACAGACCTTCTTTTCCCACTGTTTGAAATTCATACTAGCTCCAAAGCGTGCCACTTAGTCTCTTTCTACACGCAAACCTGGGCTGCACACCCACTTGTGGAAATAGTTAAAATTACCTTTTAATAGTTTGCTACTCTAGAGGAAACAATTACATGTGGCTATCAAAATGACAATGAAAAGCCTATATAGTAGGACATGCCAATCAGACAAACCATCAGCCTAGGGCTCATTTTAAAAACTGTCTTTGCTTTCACAGGTGTAAAAATTTTTATTCCTTCTGATTCTTATTACAGATCTCTGTTAGTTGACCTACAACAGGTTCTGACTAGTCTATTTATAGTTACAAACTTAAAAACTGTAAAAGAGCTGTAATTCAACTTGGCCAAAGACATCTGAGTGCGCTCTTGTCTATTAACAATTGCTTCATGTATGCCTGTCGGTCTGTATGTCTGTTCAATTTGTGACTGGTTACAATACTTACGCTGATTTTGTTAGAGCTGAACTTTTTTTTTTTTTTGCCTTTTTGGATTTTTTAAAACATTTGTCTATAATTTAAGTTGATTTATAGATGTCATTAGAGTTAAGAACATATTTCCAACCAGGTTGTGAGCTGATCAAAATAATGTCAAGACTGGCTTTACAAATACAATACATATTGTTGTCTGTATACAATAACTTGACAGTCTTTCATTGGTCAAGAATAATGTGTTAAACTGGAAAACTGTTTTGAAAAAACCCAATACATGAGAACCAGCTGCCAAAGGTATAAGGTACTGAGAGAGCAAAGAAGGCAGACGTTTGGGATTACCAGAGGGCCGTTTACTGCATGCAGAAGTATGCTCAGACCGTAGGCAAACAAGCAGGTTCCCACACCCTGGATTTCAGCAGCAGGAAGGAGGGGATTATATGCTAAAGCGGACAGAGGTGGTCTATAGCCAATTAGAATGTATGATAATAAGATTTATATATAAATAAATACTTAAATATATCAAAAATCATTTCTAAGCAACTGTTGGTAAAATAAAATAATTTCACTGTAAAAAAAAAAAAGAATAATGTGTTACTTCGAAGATATCAATAGGTAAAGCAACAACCACTGTTGAGTCCATGTCACCTTGTCTGTAGATCAGTTTTGATTGTACTATTTTTTATGCTAATTTGTGTCTGTGTGTTAATATGTTTTTGTGCTTTTATTTTTTAAAAAATAAAAATAAAATAAAATAAGAATAATGTGTTAATTGTTATGGTCTTGTTCTCATAGGTTACCAAAAATTTGTTACAGGATTAAATGAGGACCCCTTAGGCTTAAGGAAACCGCTGGATAGGTCTTCCCTTGGTAAATAAAGGAACAGTTGCATGGAAATATTTTCTTCCAGTCTTTGTTCCCTAATGAGACCCCAATAATTTCCATAGTCTCATAGGACACATACCTCAATAAACATTGCTAAACATATTATTGTAATATGTTTACCTTGCTTATCATAAAAAGTTAAGTATTCTGTGGGTAAAATGATAGTTTTCTTATTAAAAGAAGCTCTTGGTACAAAACTAAATTAAGAGACAAAGGTTTCCAAGATAGCTGTGACATCCATCAGTGCTAATCTCATGATGTACTAATTGTCTTCATGTCCTCCAGGTGTGCAGACCTTCTAAGATATAAAGTTAGGATTATTTGTTGTGATAACCTTTTTCCAGACTCAGATATCTGCCTTTGTCTTGTGCTCCAGCTACTTGTGGTAAGAGGTGAATGCTAAACCACTGGCCTCAGACCACCAGTCAGGTGATAGTTTTTTTTTTTTTAAAGCTTATGCATTCTTATCTATATGTCACTCCATTTAGAAATACCCAGGCATTGAGCAATCCAGACAATGTCACACTTCTTCAATGACATCCCATTAAAAGATGATAAATTAGGTGGAGGACTTCTTTATGTATTCGGTAAAGATGACTGTCTATTTTACATTCAAAATAGCCATTTAACTATGTATCAAGGATATCATGATTGTTATGCTGACAGACTATATGTGGATCTTGTTCTCAAGTTTTCTCTGTAAAACTTATGATTATTGTCTGTTAACATTCTGCAGGGATTCAACAACCATGATTGATAAGAAATAATAATCCTCTGGCTATACTTTATATTTCAAAGTGCCTGATATTCAGATGAGATTATAACAGTTAGACTCACTGCTCCCACTGCAATACCAATGTCACTGATATTCTCTTCTGGATGTTCAACAACTAAAGCTTAGAAGCTGGGACTAGAAAAGTAACCGGGCTAAGAGGACAGCCAATATTTTAGGCCTGGCCTTACAAGGTCAAAGAGGACCTAGGTCATGAGGGAAACTTTTCTATGAGATCCTAAAGCCTTCATGAATCATCTCCTAATCTCCTGAGCGGGGAGATTGCTGAACCCCAGAGAACAAGTATCAGCAAGTGTGGAGTATGCTAAAAAAAGGGTCACCAAGAGGGAAAGTCTCCCATGCTTTCATAGAAAGCAACAAGGTCAAGCAACTCTGTGACCCATCCTGACAGCTGACATTGACAGAGGTGTACATTGTCCCAAAGTAATGCCTGAAGAGGCTAACTGATCTTGGTAGACAGCAAGAGATCAATTTTAATTAACACAGGTCTCACTTTAACTTGGTCTTGAACACCCAGCAGAAAAGGAGAACCAAAAGATATATAAAAAAACAACGTCATAATAATAAAGTAATATAAAAAGAGGGTCCAATCACTGGCCCCTTTCAATAGCTTCCAACTACACTGGTAGCAACCACTGTTATGCACGCACACACACACACACACACACACACACACACACACACACACACACACACATACACAGGCACACACACAAATCAATAAAAGCTCAACAAAAATCTTTCAATTCTTTAGCTAAAATTCTTCAAAACGACAAATTTCTCCACCTTCTTCCAGCTAAAACTGGAGAGAATTATGACAACATATCAGACTCCACCTGTAGAGGGGTCCAAGGACCAGTGGGTTATAGCCACCATTCCAGTCCCTTAAGAACAGTTTCTCAATTTGGCTTTTCCCCTAGCCTGCCTTTCTGCTCTAGTGCTGATGGTTTGATTACACATGCTCTAATTTTGCAGAAAATTTGTTTATTCTTGCGTAGAAGCTGTCAAAGCTCAAATGATCAAGCAGGTAGAGCCAACCACAAATGTGCTAGACTCCTTTTACTGGGATCTACCAGACTGACTTTGTAGAGAATGTTATACAATACATTGAGGCCTTGAATAACTCTACCCAGTGAGCCTTAAATGAGATCTCAACTGGTCTCTTTCATTCTTAAATAAAAAAGAAATTAATGAGTCAAGCTGTCCTCCAAAATCAGACATTCTAACAATAGCACAAGGGGGTACTTGTGCCATTATAAAAACTAAATGCTGTGTGTATATATCCAATTCTTCTGCTAACATCTCAATGGCTGTTCAAGCTATTAAATGACAATTTAATGCCATGTTAGATTTTTAAACTCCCTGAACCTTCTCACCTTCTCTGTGAGAAGCTATAACTGGCTTTTCCTGATGAAAATATTTTTTTGTTGTATTCCTAAATCTTATTGATTTTATTGTTTGGCTCCTACATACATAACTGTTTCTTTGACCTTGTCTCTTCCAGGCTTATACTATACACCTACCCAAGTTGAAAATATCTGACATCTATTGAGGGCCTTTTAGATAGACCTTCTGGAGTGTGCCTCTGATTGTCACTCACAACTACGACCCCCTTCAGCCTGAAAAAGCCAGAAGAGTTATCACTCCTTGCTCCCCTCATGGCAGTTTGTTGCACTTCTTCAGAGGGGGGCATATCATTGATGGCTAAGTTGGGTAGAAACGTTACAGGTGGTCAGACAAGGACAGGCCCTCAAGAGTCAGTGCAGAAGATGAAAATGCATTGCAACTCTGGGGGAGACCCATTTGTTAAAGGCCAGGCCTCAAGACAAAATACAGAATGACTACACTCACATACTTCCCCAAGGGATGAATAGCAGTGATTGACATTCTAAATAGGTATTGATCACCTTGGGTGGGATGCCAGGAAGAGCCACTGACCTACCCCCTCCAGGAAAAGCCCCTGTTCCATTCCACTTTCACTTGTTGTGTGACTTTCTTCTCCATTTGATTCTCATTTAATCAGTACTACCTAAGCGATGTACTCAAGTGCTGTCCCACATCATGCCCACCTTGTGATTTCCCATTGGATCAGTGGTACCTAAGTGACTATACTTGCAATTTTATTAGTTGATTATGGTTTTTCCCAACTTAGACCTACTTCATCTCATGGTTTTGCTCTATAAAATTCCCTTGAAAAGCAGTGTCCTTGGTGACCCACTTGGGACCCCTTCTGTCACTCTTAGGCAGAGACTTTCTTTCCTCAATAAATATATTCTGCTCTTAACTGCCATTGTTCCTAGAATTCATTCTGTGATTTTGGAGAGCACAAACTTGTATTGGATAGCTAGCACTTTGGGAGTTGTATTTCCCCTGTATCACAATCAAACCATGGAACAGAAAGGTAATTTCTTCCTGTCCCCAAAGAGATGAGATCAGAAAACACAGCACTAAGAATACTGTTTTCAAGAAGAGAAGATTGTTGGAAACCACAAATATGGAAAGAAAGCCAAGAGAAATGCCTGAGGAATTGAAATTTTATTGAGTGCTTGTTATATGCCAGGCACTCTGTTATGCCTTTACATATTGATAGGTTTTTCCAGCACACAGAGAAGTAAAGCATAATAAAATGCCTTTATTGTGGGCACAGAGAAGACCATGGCAAGAAAGAGAAATGTGGAACTTCTGATGGCTTGGCCTAGGGTCAAAGGTTAAATAAGCACAGGCTGGAGGTGGGATTTAGGGGTTGGGTCACCTGACATGACATACCAGGATTGGGCAGGAGTGTGAGAAAAGGAAATAGGATATTACAAAAAGGGAAGTAGGAAGTGGTAATTTGACTCAGAGAAAGAACAGTGGGTCTTAGCACATGGTCTCTAGTGGCCAGCGCCAGATTGGCTTGGCACCATACTGATTCAGCACCATAGCACGTGACCTCCAGTGCCATATTGGCTGGGTGCTGTAGCAACTCGGCAGGAATTACAGTGAGGCAAGAAACCCATCACATATGTTATTTCATTTCATCTTCTCAACAGTTTTATGAACGAAGTTTTGCCCTGCTGAGCCATAGGAAATAGATACATGGAAAAATGTATTCCAGATTGCTCAGTTAGAGGCAGTGGAGCCAATATTTGAAGTCAAGAAGAACTCGGACCTCTAAAACCCCACATCTCTTCAGTAGAGACAGGAGCATTTGCCGAAACACCTGTTAGGTAATGCTGAATCTTCTTTCCCCACCTTACAGCATCATACAGAAGAGACACATAGCAAGATGATCCCTGGAAGAAAATAGAGGAAGAAACCTAAGAAAATAGCTCAGAAACATGTGAGTCTGGAAGTGGTTAAAGCACAGTAGCTTAATTTAGTTATTACAAGTAGGCAGTTAGAGCAGCATGAGATAAAACTGGATGGAAGAGTTAAACCAACAGCCAGTTAAACTTAGATGTGTAAAAGAAAGTGAAATAGCCCACCCAGGTTAAGAAATAATTCCAGGAGCTGGCAATGGTAAACACAAGAGTAAAGGATAAAACTCTTGGGATGTGAGTCAACGTGTTTTTCCCTCCATGAAGAAGACTCTTATCCAGAATATGTTGTTAGAATTTAACAGCCTATCCCTCCTTTTAGACCTGAGATGAGTAGATACATCAGATAAATTTTTAATTTTTAAATTTTTAAATCTTTTGTATTCTAGCCCCTTCCCACACTATGCTGATATAAGATCAGATGCTGATATAAGATCAGAACAGAGACATTTTGATTGGGATTTCTGCTCAGAATCCCCTCAAATTAGACTTCCATTATGAGCTTTCTCTTTATTTCCAATAAAATTCATAATTTTCTCTTTTGATGTGAGACTTCATTATTCACCAGTTGCAGAACCACAAGTGCGATTCACATGGCAACAGAAATGGAAAGTGAAAAGTTATCTAGAAAAATTTCCCTGCGAAGTGGAAGAGAAGCACTTCTTTTTGAGGCCAAGATGTTCATCAGAGCTTTGGCAAGTCATTATCTCCATTAATTGTCTCACCTTTCAGGTTTGCCTGAACCCTCAGCAAACAGTACTGTTGTTCAGTGAGGCACCAAGACGTTAATCTTTCTACCTTTCCTGCCCATAAGTCAAGTATAAATTATCCCCCTACCCCGTCAACGTGTGGCTATTATAGTTATAAATCTAGTTCCTGAGTGTAGATGACACTGTTTGTTGCCTACAAGCACCATTCCCTTGTCCTCCATTGTGTACAGAACTCTAGTTTTGCTCAGTATCCACCTGTTACCCATTCAACTCAACAGTTACTTTAGATGAGTCAAAGCTAATTTGCTGCAATTCCATTTCCCCTGATCAGTGATTCCCTTCATTTTAATCATGTTCCCTGTGATATGAGGGAATGGATGCTATGAGTCTTTTTAAAGATAGGAAAAGAAATTCCTGGAAACCAGCACCTGGAATGGTACTTATCGTCGCTCATGAGATGGGCATGTTGTGGCAGGGCACAGTGTACACATTGCTCCCCATCTGGATTTTTGCAGTACTGGGACTGTGAACTCTTGGCACAGTAATGAATTAAAGAGGCAGAGTTTAAAATAAAAGGAGATGGTTTATTTGAAAGGGACAGAAAAAGAGAAGATGGACAACTGCCCTGGAAGCATGTGGGGTATCCAAAAGGAACACCCCTCAAATTCATGACCCTGGCTCCTTTCATTGAGGACCAGTGATTTTTCTCATTCCCCATGTGGGAACCTGAAAGTTGTCATCAGCTGTCCTTGATTCTAACATAGGTGTCTTTGTCTACATTTTTTTCTGGCTGTTCAATTTCTTTCTGTCCCTTTGTGATGGATGTGTGTGTGTGTGTGTGTGTGTGTGTGTCTGTGTGTGTGTCTGTGTGTGTCTGTGTGTGTGTCCGTGTGTCTGTGTGTGTGTGTGTAAGGCTTTATAGAAAGGTAGCTTAGAGTTAACAATTAAGTAAAGGGGACATGTGTAGCTGGTGCATTAATATACCGGCATTAAATTGAGAATATACGTGTGTGTGTGTGTGTTTTATATATTAAATGAGTGTCTCCTTTTCTCCTTTGCTCTTAATGGAGGTGGGTGAGAGGGCTCGTTCCCTGCTCTTTTGTGTCTCTGGCTTCCTCTGTTCTTTGTTAACTCTTTCTAATAAATTTCTATGATGATTGTGTTACCTGGTGCCTTTTCCAACCTATTTTCTCTCTCCTTTGTCTTTCTAACTGCCCTAACCTTAGAGTCTACCTGCAGAGGCAGAAGCTGTTTTCAGGAAGGTTTCCTATTAATTTTTAACAAAGCCTATTTTTCCCTCCCCAAAAGCCACATTTCCCTTGAGGTAGAGTAGAAACATGGAAGGAATATGATGGATTAGCCAGCCCTAAACAGCTTTTCCTTTCCTTCCTTTCTTATGGAGGGAATTACATTTTCCTTCTAGTTTAAAACAGTTAAATGAACTTTCTTTTTTCTTTTTCTTTTCTTTTCTTTTCTTTCTCTTTCTTTCTTTCTTTCTTTCTTTCTTTCTTTCTTTCTTTCTTTCTTTCTTTCTTTCTTTCTTTCTTTCTTCCCTTTGAAAGGTCCATGTTATGTAGCCCAGGCTGGCCTCAAATTTGCAGGATTGCTTCTGTACCAGTCTCCCAGTGCTGGGATTGCAGGCATGCACCAGCACATAAGGCTGGAATGGGAAGGTTTACCCTGTGGCTTTGTATGTCAGCAGTGTTTAGCTTTCCTTTAATATTTACAGGGCACAAACTCACAACTGAGTTTGCTTTAACTCTCAGTCTAAACTCTGGACTTGGACGTTTCAGCAATGCTGAAATGACTAGAGTGTAGGCATGTTCTTCTTATAGAGGGACTCAGTGAATTTTGTATAAGAGGATAGTGTTATGATTTATATCCACATGGCCCCCAAAGCTCATGTGCTCTTAGGCAGAGCTCTTGGAAGGTGACTGGGTCGTGACTGTGTTACGCACATTGGATTAGTCCACTGATGGGTTTGTAGCTGAGTGCAATGTTGTGAAGTCTGGTGGGAAAAGGTTGGTGACTGTGAGCATGGCCAGGAACTATATGTGTCCCTCCTCCTTCCTTGATTTCTCTTCTTCCTGCCTACCTTTCCATGAGCTATTTCTCCTCTGCCATGCCTCTTTGCCATGGTGCCCTGCTAGTCAACTATAGACTGAAACGTCAATGAACAGTAAGCTACTGAAACCCCCAAGGGAGGGTTCAGTCTCCCACCAAGCAATGGATGAAGAAAGGCAAAGAGAGATCTGCAGTTTCAAAGGGATCTGGGACAAGCAATTGCTCTCAGTGGAAAAAAGGACCAGACTTAGAGTGAGCACGGTTTTTATTGCTTAGGTCACCAGCAAGACAGTGGAGTAAAGGTTGTGACTGGGTGCTCAGGAATGATAACTTTTGCAGGCATGGCTTGTAAAGGCAGGACAAAGCACAGGCACCAGTTAGGTAATGGCTTAATGAATAACTTGATGTTTGGAAAGCCAGCACCTTTACTGCTGGGAAGGTATGTTTGAGTCTCATTGCCTCAGCAGAGGTGTTATTTCATGTCTTAGCCCTAGAATTTCACAGGGTCTTGCTTAAGCCTGTATTCCAGCCATCAGTGGGGGGCAGTGGTGGCAATTCTCGCCCCTGATGAGACACAGTGGTGCCTCAGCCAGACTCAACCACATTCTTTTAGCCAATTAAGGGAACATTCACCTCTATATAGCCAGCTCTGCACATCTCAGCAAATTGGGCTGAGGTAAAGGTCAGGTAAAGATGGAGGCAAGGGGATTCATTTCTCAGGGCAATGTGGCTTGGTGTTCCCTCATAGTGAGTCACAGTAAACCTCTCCCCCTTTAAGTCTGGGTGTCGGGTGCTATGTGTCAGTAAAGAGAAAGTAGCCAAGACATTTTCCACTTGTATCTACACCTAAAATGTTCTTATCTCCGTGTCAAGACTGAGGTGTTGCTATCTCTGCTTTCCAGGAATTAGGAAGGTGCTCTGCTTTAGGGTGTCCTCCAGAATACACACGTGACAAACTTAAACCCCCAAAGTCATGTTATGATATTTGGAGGTGGGGGTCTTTGGAGGTGGCTAGGATCAGATGAGGTTGTGAGAGAGTGATCTCCATGACACAATTAGCGGCTTTATAAGAAGAAGAAGAGAGACTAAGCTAATGTGCTTGCTCTGCCTTGCTATGGACTGTTCTGTACTGCCCTGGGACTCCACTAAATTTATCATCCAGAAGGTCCTCAGCAGATCTTGGACTTTCCAGCCTCCAGAGCTATAATAAAGAAACGAATTTTTCCTTCACAAATTACTCAGTTAATAGTATTTGGTTATGGGAGCAGTAAACAGGCTAAAACAGAAAAGGAGAAGAAATCCAAGGTAGGCAGCTTCTTTGCACACAACAAGTTTATTCACATCTACTGGCCCAAACTTGGTAACATAGTCACACCTCCTAGCAAGAGCATCTGGGAAACACAGACTGATGGCACACGGTTGGGAGTTGTCATCGTCGTGTACCTGCCTCTGCTCCACCATGTGTACCGAACAAGGGGTAAAGATACCTTGCCTTTAGTTTATAGACCCCTGAAACACGAAGATTCACATCCCAGGCCCAGTGGAGAGAAATGTACATCACTCCCCTGAGATTTTGGCTATCTAGCTAGATATGAATTTTGCAGTCCTTGAGAACAGAGTGAATGTCTTCACATTTGAGCAGAAAATAAAACCAGTATTTGGTGGCCCAAGGAATGGACTGATGCAGAGAGGATCAATATTTATGTACACTGTACAGCTGTTGCCGCCCTGCCACGAACTGCACATCTGCTTCTACTTTCACCCTCCCCACTACTTCCCAGCAGTACAATGTACTCAGATACAGCGCACATTATCCAGGGCAAAGAAGGTAAGAAATGTGTGCTTTCTCTACATCCTCTTCATTGTCTGCTGGATGGATGCGGACTACTCTCAAATCCTACAAGATAGCACACCACAACATGAAAGGAAACGGAGCCTTGAAATCTCCAACTGGGAATCTGCTGGCCCACAAGCAACACCTGTACTGAGCTGGTATATGAGGGAAAATAGATTTCTTTTACTATGTTAGGTTAAGCTATAGCAATGTGGGTTTTATTGGTCACAGTAGCTAGTGTAAACTTAACAAACGTATTGTTTTTTTGACTTACTGACTTGCTTAAAAAAACAGCCTTGCTCTGTAACCCAGGCTAGTCTTGGACTCTTGTACTCAAGTCATCCTCTTGCCTCAGCTCTCCAGGTGGCTGGGACTGAAGATGCATATCACCATGTCCAGCTTATTCATTCACTTTTTATATTGTTTGTGTGCTCTCCGTGATATAAAGCTCCAAGAAATCAAAGTCTTTGTCTATTTGTTGCTATGTTCCCAGTGCCAAGGGCAATGTCCAGCACATAGGGGCTGGCTGGTCAATAAATACTGGTGAGTGAAGAATAAGTGAATTATTCCCTACAGGGGGATGAGTTTTGCCAAGTCACATGTCCTCTTGCTGATGGAGACAGATACCATGGGTATGTGAACCAGAGCTAGAAGGTCTGTTTTCTCAGAGCATGGATAACTGTTCTTTGCTGAAACATCAGTATAACAACTGAGGGTAAGAGTTAACTTGTGGTCATAGTTCATTTGCTTATTCACTCATGCATGCACTCATTCATCACAGAAATATGTGTAGTGGGCCTCCTATGCAGCAGGCTCTCTGTTAGGCGTGGCTATATGGGTATACATAGGATTAGCATGCAACCATAGTTAGGGACCATCTATAATAATATTTAGTTAAGTAGGAGCTCTGCATTTTGCAAGTAATTGTTACAGGTGTCAAGAGAGAAAGAGAAGAAAGCATGGGTGGTATGGTAAGCCTGTTCTGGCATAGGACATGCATCTCTGGACAATATTCAAAGTGGAGGACTTTGGACCAATACTAGATGGCCAGCCCAGTAGTTTGTAGACCAATAGGTGAGAGTGGGAGAAAGAAGTAAGGAAAAAGTCAGTGTCCTTATGTTAAGACACTGTACTGTTCCACTTAGGGTATGTGCATGGGGGTGGGGTATTCACATTTTGTGTTATGTCCAATTACATCATGATGATTAAAAGACTCTGAAAATTATAAATTGAACAGGAAATTTTGAGTTGTACTAATGGACAAAAGATATAAGGAAGAAAGTTTTGGGTCAGTATTATGAAACACTTGTGATTGATAGCTGCCTGGGGCTGGAATGCTTTGTCCCTCAAACTAGTGGGCTACAGTATTAGTTATGACCATTTCCCAAGATTCTTAACATTATTAAGGCAGAGGAAGGCCTCTCAAGGTGGTCTAGGCATGGGATTATGGACAAGCAATGCCATGAAGCCATAAACTCTATTCATATTTGGAGTATGTATAAGTTTCTGGGGAAGAGCCATGATTCTCTTCAGATTTTAAAAAAGGTCTATGACTTAGAAAAGGTAAAAAGTAAGAGACATTTACTATAAGATGCAAATTGGTTGGGCACATTATTCCTTGTAGAAAAATGTGAGGATTAGAGTGTAAGACACTGGGCATTATTTTGTGTTCGTGTGCTACCTCCAAAGTTGAGGGGTCAAGAAGAATCACAGTATTTTGTCCAGGCTTATGTGGTTCCTTTAAGATATTTGCTCAACTGCTCCATTCCTGGCTTGGGACTGGACATGTGGTAATGGAAGCCACCCCTTTGTGGCTTTGTTTTCTCATGTTAATTTGACAGCAAAACTATGACAAATAACTCAAAAATTTTAAATAAGCAGCAAAAGTCTTGTATTCATGCCAAATGATCTGGATTATCTGGATAGACAGGAAATAAAAATAAAACACTGGTCATGCAGGCCTGGCATGGTGGTGCATACCTCTAATTCAAGCACTGGGGAGGCTGAGACAGGAGGATCAGTGAGAGTTCGAGGCCACTCTGGGGTACAAAGCAAGTTCAAGACCAGTCTAAACTGCATAGTGAAACCCTATCTCAAAGCCCTCCCCCCTAAAAGTGCCCCCCAAAACAAAACAACCACTGGTCATTATCTGGATATGTAAGAAATTTTAAAAAGCACTGGTCATGTTAATATAGTCTGCTCTGACAAAGAGGTGCCAACAGAGGAGCTTAAATAAGGTAACAGTTTATTTCTCTCTCACGTAAAAGTCTTGAGGAAGTGGGTGACCCAGAGCTAGTAGGATGGTTTTGTCTATGAGGTCATCCTAGGTGTTAGGCTCCTTCTATCTGGCTATCTGGTTGTCCTACAGTCTTCAACATAACTTTTAGTTAATGATCTAAACTAGCAGCTGTAGCTCCTGCTACCATATCTGCCTCCAAGAAGGTAAAAAATGGGTAAAAGGGAAAGGAGGACATATATATGTGTGTGTGTATATATATATATATATATATATATCTTTCCTTTTGAAGATATTAGACAGAAATTGTACACAATACTTTTGCTCAGAGCTCTGCCCCAAACCTAGACCCATGATGCGTCTCACTGAAAAGGAGATGGGTAATATGGCCTGTGGTTGGCAATCAAGCACTCAGCTAAAGCCTCTATCTCTGTAGGAATGGGCAGAGGGTGTGGGAGGGATGTTGCATCACCATTGCCACCAGTAGTCTATCATTTAAACTTGGACCGGGATGAGTCTTTTAAAATAAAAATAGGGCTGGGGATATAGCTCAGTGGAATAAGCGCTTGCCTAGCAAGCGCAGGGTCCTGAGTTCGATCCCCAGTACCGCAAAAATAAATAAATAAATAAATAAATAAATAAATAAATAAAATAAAATAAAAATACTACCTGGGATAGTGCTGACCATGAAGAGCTCATAACATTTTGGTTCAGTAATAAAGAATCATCCACATTTCTAGCAGGCCATATAGCTTTACTTGTAAAGGAACTATCCAGGCCCATCACAAATATTACTTCTGTGAGTTCTAGAATGCTTTAAGCCTTCATGGCCGTAGCTACTGTTATTGCATAACCTCTTGTTTAGTCGTACTGGATGCTAAAACACTGGCCATAGGCTACCAATAAAATCAGGGGAGCAGGGAAAGCTTCCCCATGTAAATGGTGGTCTTCCATAATTGTGCATATGGACAGAAGACACAAAGGAAAGTAGGAGCTGTATCAGAGGTCTATGAATCTGACAGGTGTTTTTATAGGAGATATTTGGTACCACTGCCCTTGAGGGCTAAATGCTTTCTATCCCCTTAAATACATTGGCAACATACAGGTTTCATCAAACCCAGGATGAACATTGGATTTCCTAGGTAGTTAATGAAATTCTTGGTCCTGTAGCCACCTCCCTCTTCACACTAAGTGAGAGCTTTCAGATGCTTAGTAGAGCTCTCAGGCGCTTACAAGGTTTTCACCATTGAACCTCCCAATAATCAAGACGTGCAGCAAGGCAAAACTCTGGTGAACACTTGCAGAGAGTATTACATAAACATTCCTATGATCAATTGGATAGCCTTTGTTAGTCTTCACAAATCTTGGAATTTTCCCCTTCACTCACACAAATTATGAGGAAGATAGTAGAGGATTGACAATGAATACTGTTTTACATAATACCATCTTCATATTTGTTACTCAGCTATCTCAGAAGCAACGAAGGAAATACACAGTTATACAGAAGATAGTAGGGGATTGACAATGGCTGCTGTTATCTTTGCATTTCTTACTCAGTTATAAATCAGTATAACGCATAAACGATAAAGTAAACACAGAATTATAGAACAGATATTGGGGAATTAAAAATGGATGCTGTATTACAAAATGACGTCTTCACTATTGTTACTCAGTTACACAAGTGATGGCCCGTTCGATTAATCATACAGTTTTCTCCACCCTCATCTCCACTGTTCTTCCACCCAATCAGTCATCTTCCCTCTGACAGTAACTGTACTTTTTGGTTTATTTACTCCCTCGGGCTCTCACATTGGGAAGGCACATGGCTGCTTCAAATTATGCTGTAACAAACATGGGTGCACTCAAATTACTATGGCACTAGGTGGAAAAGCACCCATCTTCAAAGACAGTACATATGCAGGGAACCAAACACTATAGTCATATCTGATTGATAAGCCCTCAAGGCCCTCAGGGGTCCAGTCTAGTCTGCAGGTTCATGCCTCAGATAGCCAGGCCTCACCTCAACAAGGCACTCCTTGGGACCCGGACCAGTTCACAGGGTCGCCCCCATAGACCACCGGGTTCTGCCTGAATGAGGTGCTCCTGGGGGCCCATTCGAGCTCTTGGGGTCGCCCCTGAGTACTTCCAGGCTCCACCCCAGTGAGGTGCTCCCGGGGACCCAATCTAGTCTGTGGGGTTGCCCCCTCAGACCTCCGGGCTCCGACCCAGTGAGACACTCCCAAGAGCCCAGTGTAATGACTCTCCAGTGCTGCCGCTCCCCGTCCCTTACAGATGGGCATTGGGTGCACTTACAATGCTGGGCACAAGTGGCGTGAGGTCTCCCCCACCCGTGCTCGCTGAGGTAGTCCAGGGTATGTGCTAAGTTCAGTTATAAGTTTTAGGAGACAATTGGAGGATTTTCTCGGGTCTTCTGTGTAGAGTATGTTGTTGTCTCTTGGGCTCCAGGACTGCTGCTTTTCATGTAATTTGTTGCTATGGGTTCATACAAGGTTCATATATGCAAGCGGTATGGAGTCCCTCTTGGTGCTCATATTAGTAGTTTAGGGTGAGTCCTGAAGCCCGTGGACTCATCCCGTTTCTGTCCTGAACACATGTTGAGCGTGCGGGTTGCCAAGACGCAAGGTGCACACAGATGCAAGGTACTCACAGAGAGAGTTCAGGGTGGGAGCTGAAGCCCAGTAACTCAGCTCGTGCTTCCTGCTTGGTGTTGGAGTGAGAAGGGCATGGGCCCTTGTGATCCACCCCCATCTTCAGCTCTCTCTTACTGTTGTGCTCCAGTTCCCATTTGTTTTTTGGCTGGATCCCTGGGAGTTGCTGTAGCCCTGGGGTCGATGCCGCTGCTCTCTGCTGTTAGTTGTTCACACAGTGGAGAGGTAGGAGGCCACAGCCTTGGAGTAGGTGTAGAGCTAGGTGTGGTCGGCTATGTACTGTTTGCTTTGACTCCACCTTGGCTCAGGGTGCTGATTAGAAAGGTTGCTGCAGAGTGGGCGTGCTGCTTCAATGGCAGTTGTAACTTTTCATCCTCACACGGGGTTCGACAACACCTCCCACCTGCTGCTGCCTCTTTTCCGGGCTGCGCCTTCTCCACTCTGGCTTTGGCCCAGCTCTCGGGACTCTGCTCTCCCCTGGCCAAGTCGAGAGGCTCCCGCGAGCACGGGCCTCTGAAGCTGAAGCTGCGAGTGCTGGAATGAGAGAGCAGGCTGAGGGCGTGTGTGGAGTGGTGACTCCCTCCTCTCTGCCTCCTCTTCCTCTAACTGTGCCATGGTAGCTCCCCGAGTTTTTCTTCCAGGAGAGGTGTTGTTTGCTCTTTCTGAGGGCTTCAATTCTCATTTCAGATCCTTCCTGGGTCCAGGGGGCCTACTTTTCTCCCTCTTGTCTCTCGCATGTTGCTATATTCCAGTGTCTGGGTGGCATTCCTCTGGGAGGATCTTTCTCTGCTGCTTACCCGGTCACCATCTTCCCAGAAGTCCAAGACATTTTTATCTAAGACTCAAAACTCAGTAACCATAGGAAAAGCATGTGCATATCTTCATAAAAATTATAAAGTTCCATATAATAAAAATTCATCTTAAATACAGTTTAAAAAAGTAAAATAACCTGAAAAACTATAAAGAAAAGTTATAAGCAAGAATTATTCTTGCTTTGTATGTCCTTTGATAAACATATTTGAATAAGACAGTATCCTGGGAAACAAAATAATGTACAGACAAATCAAAGAAAACAAATCAAGGATAAACATAAGTGACAAATAAGCACATTTAAAAAGTTATAAATGATTCAATATCCCATGCAGTGGTTAATAATCACAGGACATCCATTTTACAGAAAACTATAAATCCACTGAGAGGAATGAGATGGATTTTTACTAAGTGAAAAAGAGTGGGGACAATATGGATACGATCCAATTTATTAAAAAAAACACACATCTATATGTCAATGTAAAATGTATATGAAAAAAGTTTCAAAGAATGTACACCAAATTACTTCATTTTTAGGAAAGGTTGTAGGATTGGTCAGGTCATGGTGTGTGGCACAGCTGAAGTGGAATTTTAAATTTTATTTGACATGCTTTTCCAGTACTGGAACTTTTTTTTTTGTTATAAAGATAAAAAAAATAACATTAATACAATAACAGCAACATAGACAAAAACAAAACAAAGCAAAAACAATAAAAATGATATGTGTTTCAAAACAAAATGACAGGAATTAACAGTGATTGTTATTTACATATTGTTATCTTCAACAATGTTGCTCAGATTACCAGAAGTAAGAAGTCAATATTGATCAAACCATTGCAGAGAATAAAAAAAAATAATAATAAACCATTAGAAATGATACAGAGCTTCACCAAACACAATGGTAGGAATTCATCAATGGTTGTTACACTGCATATTGTTGTCTTCAAATTAGTTGCTCAATTACCCGATATAAGCATGCAAAATTGGTCAGAAAAGAAATTTAAACATTAAGTGTTCCTTTTAATAAACCATTAGACATCAGCAGTACAAGTATCCCAGCTATCCATATGTATATATTCCCTTCCATTTTCTTTCTTACTGAAACTTTTTTTAATGGTGAGACTACATTCATTTCTGTGGAATTCTGAAAATGATTTCAAAGGAACAGAAAATGTATGGAAGTCACCTAGCAAAGTGCTTGGTATATTGCATTAACAGAATCAAATCTGAAAAATCTCCCAAAGCCAGACAGAAATAGATCTAGGTGTTACTCTTGTCACCTGGGAATGTTTTGATAATGTGCAGTTCTACAGATTAATGCCCACCCTAACCCACCTACCTCCAACCATCCCATAACACTCTGGTTCTTCTTCATTTGCTCAGACAGTTAGCTTTAACCCTAACTTAAAAAACAAAATATGATGATTGTACCCTGGATTTAACACCCAGAGAGTTTCTTCAGGTGCAAATGCATTCCGTCCTTGGGCTTGAGGACAGTGTGGTTGGAGAAGGAAAGAGGCCTGGTGAGGTCTGGAGAGACTCTGAAGCGGAGCAGAATCAAAGCAATGGCCACCTTCAACTCCAGCATGGCAAACTGCTGCCCGATGCAGTTCCTGCAGACAGGGAGGGGATGAAAAGGATGCTTGAAGGAATGATTTTTTTGTCTGATTCTCTAATAAATTTCTAGAATAACAAGTCTGATGTCCACAGTAAACTACATCTTCACTCTGAATGTCATAGAAACCTTTGGGTTTTGGCTTTACATTGTTCACTGCAAGAACGTGCACAGGGAGGCCTCCACATGATGCCCTTCCTAAACAAAGTTGCGGCTGTAGTTACCTGGGAACCTTCTCCTGCATCAGAGAGGGTTGTGTTGAGCCCATGGACAGTAACTTAGACATGGGATTGCTTTCTGAGGCATGGCTATCCAGGAGGTGATAAGAAATGGCACTGTTCATAGCAAAACTAACCAATTCTTCCGTGAGTGCAAGCAGACATCATGTGCTACCTGATGAGAAGATGGGTTTCCATGGAAGAACTTACAGAACAGAGGGGCCGAAAGGATGAAGCAATTCTTAACTAAATGTTTTTGTGTATTTTCAGCAACTTCAAATTACCCTCACCTTGGTCCAGCTGAGAATGTTAAGAAAGCGTAGGGATGTCTTTGATCAGAATTCTCCTTAGTGAATCTCAAGGGGTCAAAGACCTAAAATAGGAAGACAACCACATAACCATCCCCGAAACAACATAAACACATTTCTAAAGCTACTATTTAGTACTAATCAACAGAGGCATAATGTGAAACGTGTGTAATTTTAAGTGCTCTTGGAGCCACATTTTAAAAAAGATGAAATTACTTTTCATAACAGAATTTACTTAACAGAAAGATCTATTCCAACCTGTAATCAATATAGATAGTTATTAAGGAAAAAGCTCACATTTGGGGGGTACTATGTCTTCAAAATCCACATCTCAGTTCTGGCTGGCCACATTTCAAGTGCTCAGAAGCCACATGTAGAATGAAGCCTAAAATATTGTGTGGTCAATTGCAGTGGTGACATGTAGTCCAGCTTCTTTTTATATGTAATACAGTTGAAACCCAAGCGCTGTATGTAAAAGAAGGCACTTGTACCTGAGGGTTTTGAGCTTTAAGATCACTGAGTCAAGAACTATGCATCTTCTCTTTGCCTCTCCAGATCCTCTTTCCTCTCTTCCCCAGTCTGTTCTGGGCTCCGAGGAGCTAACATGAATGGTTTCCCATTGTACTTGTACAATAAAAGGCATTGACCAGGGGTCTGGAGAGTGACAGGAGAGAGCGTCCCTGACTCCTCCCTGCCAGATGCCTCAGGCTGGCTGCGTCTCTACTACAGGTCCTAGCTGATGGCCCTTTTCCTGGAAGTTCTCTCTGTAGTTTCTGCAACTCTGCCTCCTGGGTCACATCTGGCCTAAAATAGAAAAGCACTTCCTCCAGACATGTGCTCTAGTTTGCTTTTCCTAAACTGGCCATATCTTCCCAAATAGTTCCGTTACAAAGCACTGAAATTTCCCAACTTGAGTGTGGTGTTAATTTCTCTCTAGGAGTCAATAGTTTTATCCGACAAAAGAGAACCTGAGTTGCCTGAATTACTCTAGCCACAGACTGGCAGATACTGAAGGAAGTGCTTTATAGGGCTTGGGAAATAATTTAGAGCAGATTGTGTGCGATTATGTCCATCTGCTCATTCAAAGATAAAGCAGGGATGGGGAAGAGAACACGTTTCTGATAGTGAACAAGCTTTTGTGCTTTATGTTTATTTTTGCTGTCTTTGTGTTAACTGAATCATCATTTCCACACTTGGCTGCCAAAAAATGAATTGCACAGCACTCCTTGGAAGTACATCTGTGGAAGACAGTCGTACCTGTGGGCTACTCCAGACGGCAGGGTTGTGGTGCAGACCCCAAATACTGAGAACCACATTCATTCCTGAGGCAGGTGGGAAATTCAAAAGGAATGCAAGGGGGAGAAAAGGGAAAAATGGAAACAAAGTTGTCTTTGTAAATAAGGAGAGGGAGAGGGGTTGAAGGGAGGGGAAGAGAGTGGGAAAAAAAGAAGAATCAACATGTATCGTGTACGGATACAGATTCCCTATGATGAACTTGATCAGTATATATATCTAAAATGCGCCCATAAAATTAATTAATTTTTAAAAAGAATGTGGGAGACAGAGAGAGAGAGAGAGAGAAAGAGACAGAGAGAGAGGGAGAGAGAGAGAGAACTGTAGACTGTAGGCTGCTGTTTACACAGTCCTTCCACAAGATGTTCCTCTGAAGGGAAAGAGACGACTTCCTGCAGAGCTGTGTGCTGTCACTGATGCTACCAGGAGGGAGGGGCACGTGGGAAAGTGAGGCTTGGGTTTGTACCTTAGTTTTCAAAATAATGATTTACTTAATTTACGATGTCATATCAAAGCATTAAACTACGTGGCCATTTTCTGCCCCATAAGGACATTACCGCAATATCCGTTAAGGGCTATAGAGCCCTGGTACATAGGGCAGTTTGGGTACACAGGAACAGAACTGTAATTCCATCATTTTACTTGCAGTGGTTAATTCCTGTTGGTGCTGTTTATCCATGGAAGGGGTGGAATTCTGACAAATAGGTATACGGTTTTGGGATTTAAAAAGACAAAGGAGAGAGAATTTGAGAATTGTTTCGTTGCCAAAAATAATTCTGGTAAATTAATTTTGAATATGTTGCCAAAGTTACTGCAACAGGTTGTAGGTGTTTGCCGCAAGCAACCTCACAGCAGCTGAGGGGAAGGGCAGCTTGCCTCACCCTGCTCCTTCTCTGTGTCCTGCCCAGAACCTGTGTGCTCAGAGTGTGGGACCTCATCTACACAATGAAGATCCCAAGTGAGGTTTTTGTTACATTAAAAGTATTTAAAAATACCTTGTAAATCACAAATCACTGCATAAGTGTCTGTTAATATTACACTTCAAGGGAGAATATGAGGTCATGTGTTTGAAGGCTCTGTGTAAACTACCTCAGGGCTGCACCTGAGGATGCTATCATGGTGATGAGGCCCTCCGAGGGCTCTCAGATTAAGACAGTGATGTTCATCTTGTATGAAGTCTTACTAGGTTCTCAAACAGCCTAACAAAGATTATATTAGAAGTAATGTCCCACAAGGGATCCTGGGGTGGGATTCTGGGCTCAACTTTCTGTAATTGGTTATGTCCCTTGGGAACTTCATTGACACTCGTATCTGACGAAGGAATTACCCTCTAATTCCTTAATAGATAGCCAGCTCTTCAGGTTATCTTTTGACCTCTCTAAGAGCTAAGAAACCCACCCACTGTTGTTACTGTGATTCCCAGGATCCCATGGTGTCCAGGGGCTGCTTATGAAAAGACAAAGACCTGCAGGCAATGAGCGTCCATCTGGGAAGGTGAGGGGCTTGCTGAGCTCTCTGGAAATGGAAGGCACTGGAGGAATCAGTCGGAACATCTCCTTGATGCACATTGTCGTGTAGGGCATCTCATCCAGCTGGTCCCTGTGGGGATGAGGGAGGGAGGAAAGGGACTCAGACTCCAGGTTCAGTTTGAAAATAAAGAGATTTTTCTATTTGATGTTGTCATCACCTCAGGTGATTTTGTCATGAGTTTATGTAACAGATTGTTAAAATGGGACTTTTTCTGCCTCAGGATCTGATGAGGTCCCAGAGTAGAGGAACTCAAAGGTGCTATATACCCTAACTGCATGGTCAAGTGTTCAGCTACTAGGAAAGTGTTTTCCCAGGAGATTTTACAAAAATCAGTTGTGCAATCCTTAGCTCGTCATATAAAGCAGGAAGGTGTAAGGAATGACTAGGGAATGCAAAGAGCAGGCTAGAGAACTTGGAGGGAGAAACCGCAGCCATTAAAGAGGATTGTAGAGATAGTAGAGTGCCATGGAGAGTGGAGGAGGGCGCTTCGCCCAACTTAAATAAACAAAAGGGAGGTTCATGAGCGTCACTGAGATGTTCAGACACATGTTCCCCAGACTTTGGTGATGGCAAAGGCTGTGACTTGGAACAGACAGAGAAGCAGGGGAGAGCAGCTGTGACAAGGCAGGAAAGTGCAAATGTTTCTATTGTGTCAGTGAACTGCTCAAAGGGAGAGAAAGCTCCAGAACCAGCTAGAGGAAGACTCTGCCCAAAGATTAGAATTCCCTTGCCCTGTGAATGACCAACAGAAGGTCCTGGGGAGGAAGTCTGTAGGAAACCCTCAAGTGTACCCACCATACCCTTTGGGCACATAATCACAATAGTTCTAGCCCCTTTCTCCTTGTCCTTGCTGCCTGTGGACCCAGTGCTGGAAGGGTCAGAAGAAGAAGCTTCTGGGTAGGGGAAGAGTTGGTCAGTAAGAGTATGCCAAGAATGAATCCCTCATCCTCTGCTGGCTTCCAGGATCAAAGAAGTATCAAAGTGGGATGGATGGCACTGCTGAAGGTGGATGAGTATTTGAAGCACTATCACCATGGGTTAGACAATTTACTTAGTGCTGGGAGATGGTTCCTGTAATCTAGAAGATGGGAGTTCTGCGACACCTGCTCAGGATTTTCCCCTCTAAAGGAAAAGAACTTGATCCACAGAACAAGTTTGAAGTATCAACCCCTGAAGAATAGTTGTTTTTTACTTGTACCTTGCTAGTCAGTTTGGTCCAATAAAATGTCTGCATATATTTAGTCTATTTATTTTATTGTACTTGCATTTAATTTTTTGATGACTTATTTTGAATGTAGCCCCTGGTAATTTGTAATGTAAAGTTTTAGTTTAGAATTCTTTCCTCCTCAAGCTCAGCATAAAGAGTACTTCTGCTTATCCTGGCACTTTGCATAATTAAGGAAACAATTTTTTCCCTAGCTCATCATGGTGCAAAAGGAAGAATTTTAATTCAATGTGGAAATTGGCTGACAAGGAACTAAATGGAAAAGTTGAAAACTTTCCAACTCTCCCAGAAATGCTCTTTGTTTTATTACTATTGTCTAGAAGAATTATAAAATTTTAGAATGCCAGGTACAAATTTCATTAACTTTTAGATATGCAATGCATGTTACAGAGTGAAAGTATATTTTGCTTTAACACTCTTGGCCGGTCTCTTGATAAAGAGACATGTAAATGCATGTTACAGAGTGAAAGTATATTTTTCTTTGTAACACTCTTGGCTGGTCTCTTGATAAAGCAGATGACAGCAGGTCATCTGGACTTCATTTTCTCACCCAGCAGAGACTTACTGTTTTCACAATTAGGTCAAGTAAAAATGAGAAAAGTCAGGATTTGAGTTGTGTAGTCTAGTCAAGGTTAAAATATCTAACTCATGTTGAAAAGTGATAGACAATGTTTCCAAATTGAATTAATTTAAAAAAAAAGATTACTCAGTGCGGGAAAGTAGGAAGTTCCTCACTCGGATTCTCCCACAGCAGCAATAAGTTCACAGCCTCCACAGACAAAAGTGCTTTTGCAAGAGGCACTGCCTGATCTGACGATCCCCTACAAGGCCATAGTAGTCAAAACAGCATGGTGCTTTCCCAAGAACAGAATATAAAACAATGGAATGGGAGAGAGAGCCTAGAAATACATCCATAACCTTATGGACAACTTACTTTCAATGAAGGTGCCAAGGACACACATTGGGGGAGGATATCCTCTTTAACAAGTAGTGCTGAGAAAACTTGATGTGCACATGCAGAAGAATAATATTTGACCCTTATCTTACCCCATATACAAAAAAAAATAGATTAAAGATTTAAACAAAAAAGATTTAAACATAAGATCTAAAACAGTAAACCTAAAACAACCTAACAAACAAACGGGAGCAGTTTTTGTCATGGGGCTTGGCAAAGGTTTTCTGTATGCAATCTTTGAAGTACAGGCAACAAAGCCAAAGTAGACAAATGGGGTTGTGTCAACTAAAAACTATGCACAACAAAGGAAACAGTCTACAGTGAACAGAAACATACAAAACGGGAGAGAATATTGGCAAACTATATATGGTATAAAGGATTAATATCAAAAATATATAAAGAATTCACACAAGTCGATAGTGATTAAACAAATACAGCAATTAAAAATGGGCAAAGGTCCTGAATAGACATTTTTCAGAAGAAGATGTACAAATGGCCAGCAGGCATATTAAAAAATGCTCAATATGACTCATTGTCAGAGAAATGCAAATTAAAACCACAATGAGCTATCACTTCTCACTTGTTAGAACAGCTATTAAAAAAGAAAGGAGACTGCCTGACAAGTGCAAGGTTGTGCATTTCACTCCTGGTACAAGAAAAAAAGGAAAAATAAAAGAAAATAAAAAAGACAGAAAGATAAATGTTATTGAATATAGAACATTTGTATATCATTGGTGGCAATATAAATTAATATTCACATATGGAAAACAGGATGGAGATTCTTTTTAAAAATCACAAATAGAACTATCATATGACCTAGTAATTTTACTTCTAGATATAGCTCCAAGGAAAAGAAATCAGGATGTTAAAAAGACATTTGCATTCTTGTTATCATGACAGCATCATGGTGGAGATATGCAGTTGATCTAAGTGTCTATCATAGATAAATACATAAAAATTGGAAATATACACAGTAGAATACTGTTTAGCCTTTGAAAAGGACCTGTAATTTGCAAAAATGTGGACAAAACATTATGCCAGTTGAAATAAACCAGTTACAGAAAGACAAATTCTACATGATCTCAATTACACATCTAAAAAAGTTGAATTCACAGGAGCAGAGAATGGTGGGAATCAATAGAGAACAGGACTAGGAAGATGTTAGTTAAGGGTTACAAAATTTCAGTTAGACAGGAGAAATAAAATTCAGGAGATTTATTTTGCAACATGCAGTTATAGTTAATAACAATTTGTCTACTTGAAAATTGCTAAAATGGTAGATTTTTTTAAATACCAAAGAAGTTTCACTTGAAGGGAAGAACTATATGAATGGGGTAGATTCAGTGGTAGATTTTAAATGTCCTCACCACAAAGAAACAAGTATGTAAGTTAATGGATATGTTCTTGGTTGATTTGATTATTCCACAAATTATATACATATTGAAGCACCATGTTGCACAGTATGTGCACATATACATACATATATGCACATACATAGATATGCATACACTTTTTATGTGTTAAAATGATCACTCAACATTGTGTTTTATGATAGGCAGATTAAGCCTTTATGGTAGAAGATGACTGTTATTTCCTTATAAAATGAGATGTCTATTATAACTTTATACTTTCAAGTTTTGTTTCACAAATGTTTCACTTAACCTTTGAATACAAAATATGGTGAGTTTTTCCCCAGTCACTGAGCTACAGCTCAGCGATCCTTAGCATTTTTATCTTTCGGTTCCTTTGATCAGCAAGGGTGAACTTACTTCAGGGACATGCTTTTTCTTTGTAAATAGCATGTTTGAGGGGAAAATCCATAACCTGGACTTAATAACAGCAGAATGCACTTAATACAGAGTTGAAGTTTCTATCCAGCTAACCCCTACTCATCCTATAAGAGGCAGAGCAAAGGTCAGATCTCCTACAAAGTCTCCTTAAATCTCAGCACCACCTGCTGCAGGAAGTGGCCACTTCCTAAGTCTCCCGAGTGGGGCCAGCACATAGCTCTATCACTGGACTTAGCACACTGTGCTTCAGTTTTCTGTATGCAGGTCTGTGCCCTGCTTCAGATACGAATTCACTGGGGTTAGGACTTACGTCAAATCTTAGTCAGTTTTAAGTGTCTCAGTAACCAGTCCACATTTGTTAAACTCAACCGCACTAGGTACCGTTTGATACCACATCCCTAGTCCAAAGTCCATCTGAGTAATGAAATTAGTGAAAAGGAGATGGAAGGGGGAATCCACCAGGAGCCTTAAGTAATGCTCTCGCTTACTCTGCTCTCTCAGAAGAGAACCCCACCTTGGCCCTATCACTCAAGCTCTTCTTACAAGCCTCACGTCAAGCTCTCATTTCCAATATGCCACAACTTGGGTGAAAGAAAGAGGCGAGATATTTTGCACATCACATCACTGAGTAGGAAAACAATGTCAGGTAATTTCTGAATCAGTGAACTTCTTTGTAAAGTGCAAGGGGCTAATTTGGGGCCCTCTTGAGGAAAAGCAGGAAAATAACCTGCTTTCTTCTGCTTCCACACACATCCATCTTCAGGCAGCGTGGTTGCTAAGATACTGGGGGAAAAATAAAGCAAAATCCCAGGAGGACAGCCAAGATGAACTGTTTAAGGATGTGGATCTTACCAGCGGGTGGAAGACCCCTCCCCCAGGGTGCTCCTGATCTCCTCTCGGCATCGCTCCTGGTGCTCAGGGTGCAGAGCCAGGCAGTAGAGAAGCCAAGAAAGGCTCGCTGCAGAGGCGTCGTGCCCTGCCAGCATGAACGTGCTCACCTCAGACCGCAGGTCAGCATCGGGAAAGCCGTCTTCACTTTCAGCCTAGAAAGTCCAATAATGAAGGATAAGCTCATGAGACACCACTCTGGAGACCCAGTGAAAATAAGGGATGAAGAGGAAACAATTAGCGTTTCAAATAAGCGTTTCATTTTAATTCAGTTCAACAAATATGTAATATAAGGCAGGCTTTGCCTAGAGCATCTAGGAAAACCATCATTAAATAAGAAGCAGGCATCAGGCCCCAGAAATTTCCTTCAAATTCTGTTCTATCCAGATGTTTCAGCACCTCCTCCTCTACATTGTCCGTGCTTACTCAGGTGACTTACTTATGTGATTCCCTAAATGTCTATATGATAATTTCCAAATCCTGCCGAGTAAGTAATGCAGCAGAATTGTAAAATTCTCTCTAGCACAAACTGCGTGGAGCCAAGCCCTCAATTCAAAGCACCATCCTGCTGGATTTAGTTGATTGGTTTTGACTTTGTCTCCCCACCCTTCTCCACTTACCGTGTGTTCACCTTCATAACTGGCTGTTTGAGCAAGCTCAGGTATTTGGAACATTTACCTGAGCAGCAAGGATAATATCCAGAAGGTCTTGGTATTTCTTCTGAGTGGACTCCTGCTTCATTCCAGCATTGAGGGATTTCTTTCGGGCCCGGATTACCTTTTCTGGGTAGAATCATATCTCCACATTACCAAAGTGATAATAAAGTCAAATAGATTGTGAAGTCAGTCAGGGGCCATGAATAACTTCAAATCTTACTCCTTTTCAGAGATCAGAGTGGGTCTATTACATCTAAATAGCTTTAGTTTTCACAGAATGGTTTCTTTTTCCATCAAATGGACAATTTTTGATCAAAATTCCAAAGACAAACACAACAGATCTGAACCATAGTTTGTATCAGTAGGTAATTGGTGGAATTAATATGATTTCATTTTTTATTTTTATTTTTTATTTTAAAAATAAGAAAACATATTAACAGACATCCATTTATGAAATAGCATAAGAACAATACAAACAATACAGAGTTACAGACAAAGTGGTAGGAAATTAACAATGGTTGTTGTATTACTATTGATATCTTCAAAGTGGTTTCTCAGGAAAACAAATAGAGACATGTAATATTGATCAAACCAGTAACAATTAACTGTTCGAGTAAAGCAATAAAAGACAGTAGTACCACTGTTAGCTCTCCCGTATATACATACATACATAATTTCCCCTTCTTTCCCTTCTCCTTTCCCACACCCCGGTTGTCCCTTACTTATGAGCATTTTCCTTTCATTTCACAATGTCTATCATACAATGATTTCAAATTTAGATGCAAGTGATCATTCTCCTTTAGCCTGAAGTCTTATCTTTATGGAAGTTATCAAACAAAAGGAAATACAGGCCAAAGAATGTATAACTGAAGGGTCTGGGATGAAAAAGTAAACCGTAATCCAAGGACATTTGCTGGGTTTAGGGAAAATTTAAATTTACGTAATAAAGAGTCTGTCCTATGCCTGGAAAACTTGGAACAGAATATCCAATTTCAATAAATATCCAGTTAAAACTATATGACAAGGATTCAAGTTGTAAATCATTGAGCATTATAAAAGCTTCATGAAGAATAAGAACACTTCTGCGCTCACAGTGAGGCTATACCTCTAGATAGAAATAGTACAGTCATCACAGTGTATGGACGTGGGCAACCCAAACCTGCAAATTACCTGCGGATTTACCTGTGTACTGGTGTAGCACTTTGCTCAACTCCTGGAAGCGGTGGCCCACAGGGCTGAATTTAAAAATTAAGTCATGATGATGCCAGAAGTTGTACAAGCGATAAAATATGATTTTGCCGAGTTCAGATGCTGCATTCAAATAAGCATCATAGGTGCTAGAAAGGCAAGTTGGAACAATGTGTTCATAATTAGGTATTGTGAACAGTTTGATTTTTAGAAAACATTTCTTGCGACTGACCCATTTATCTGGCAGTTGGTCTCTTGGCTGAATGCACATTGCATGATGATGTCCAGGGCCATCGAGCTGATGTCCCCGTAAACCTCCACGGTTGTATCCTGAGCGCTGCACATCTCCTCCCACTTAGCCTGGCAGAGGAGGTCAAGATCAACATTGTCATCATGAAACTGCCCTTACACGTATGCTCTGCCCCGGCACTTCTCTTAGGCTCTAAAGGACACAGCCCTGACCCTGCAGGAACCCCAGGTGAGAGACTGAAGGAGCCGTGCGCTCATTTCGGCACAAGGCAGGGAAATGTGCACCCCGCTGAGTGAGGAGGAGCACGGAGCAAACTGCATATCTGGTAAATGGCCTTTAGATCATTACCATAACTCAGCTTCCAAGCAGACCAGAGTTCCAGAAAGCCGGTCACCTCAGTACAAGGCCGGTAGTTACAAGGGGTTTCCTCAGGGCTTCCTCCACCTTCAATACTCAACTTGCTGGATACCTCATCACTATTGTCTCTTTCTCTCTTTTCCAAGTTTTGTTTTTTATTAGTATGTGTTGGCAGTACCTAATGATCACATACCCCGTGGGGCACTGATGTATGTACACAACATGTCTCATTTTCCTTTTGTATCTCCTTGCCATCTCCTGTCCCCTCCCTCCATCTCTTGGTCCCCTTTCCCATTTGCAAAAGATCTATCTCCCTGCTTGTTATGACCTGTCTTTTATTGTGCTCTTTATTTATATTCTTTGGTTTCTCATACACAAAAACCCATGAGGTTTCTTGGGTGTCTGGTTTATTTCTTTTGCCATTATGGTGCATCCATTTCCCTGCAAATGACTCAAGTTTATCTTTCTTTATGGCCGAGTAGTACTTTGTTTTGTGTAAATATCACGTTTTCTCTTATCCATTTGTCTGTGGATGGACATGTAGTCTGCTTCCAAGAGTTAGCTATTGTGAATTGTGCTGCTATAAACACGGGTGTGCCTGTATCCCTGTAATGTGATGTCTTTAACTCTTTGGGGAAGATATCTAGAAGGGGAGTAGCTGGGTCAAATGGAATTTCTGGTTTTAGTTTTTGAGGAATCTTCATACTGATGTCCATAATAGTTGGAGTAAGTTTACACTCCCATCAGCCATGTGAAAAGGATTTTTTCCCTGGAGCCTCCCCAGCATGTGTTATTATTTGATTTCTTGATGATGGCCATTCTTTCTGGAGTAAAATGGGATCTCAGTATTGTTATAATTTGCATTTCTGTAACATCCAGAGATGTTTAACATTTTTTCATGTATCTGTTGGCCAATTGTATTTCTTCTTCTGTGAAGCATCTATTCATTTCTGTTGCCCAGTCTTTGACTGTGTCTGTTACTTGAGGGATCTAATTTTCTTTTTAGTTCTGTATATATATTCTACATATTAGTCCTCTGAAGAATAGCTGGCAACAGTTTTTCTCATTCTGTAGGTTGTCTCTTCACTCTATTGCCTGTTTCCTTTGCTGTGCAGAAGCTTTTACATTTAATATGATTCCATTTGTTGATTCTTGATGTTATTTTTGGAGCAACTATACTCTGCCACTATGCTCAACCGTGGTAACTGCAGTTAAAATAGAACCGGAACATTTTCAAAAATAGTTTAGGTTCAGAAATTGGGGACAAAGCAAATCTGAGAAGGGGAGTTGCTGTAAGTGGCTCCTAGCCAAATGTATCCTGTGCCCACCCAACTTTGTCAGAGAAAGAGACCCACTCACACCACCTGAAATGCTTTGCCTGACTTTTCTACACAGGTAGAATGTTTCCAGTGGTAAATGTATTTGCTACCATAAGTATTCTTCGTATAAAGTTGCAAATCAATTGAAGTGTGTATGTTCAGCTCAACCTACATTTGTTGTGCACTTAGCTGGGTCCTGAAGTCTTGGAAACTTAACAGAAGGCATAGAGAATTTAGAAAGCTTTTACTTAAATGTCAGTGTTTAGTTAGATAAATTACATCTGAATTAGGTACTTTAAAAATTTTTTATTTTGGGGCTATGCATGGTGGTGTACACCTGTAATCCCAGCATTCAGGAGGCTGAGGCAGGAAAATTGCTGTGAGTTTGAGGCCAGCCTGGGCTACATAAGCAAGTTCAAGGCCAACATGTTCTACATGGTGAGATTGTTTCAAAAAATTATTTTTGATTAACATATATCCAGTTGTATATATTAATAGGTCTCAGTGTGATATTTTAATAAATGTATGAAGCAGACACTGATAAATACAAATGGTGAGTTTAGAGGAAGTGAGAAGGGCAAGCTTCAGAGTGGGAGGCATTCTGGAAACATTCAGTGGAGAGAGAAAGGGAGAGGACTTCAGGGCAGTGTGGGCTGAGAAGTTGGGACAGAAATGGCTCCTAGAAATGGAGGTAAACTCAGATACAGCCCCTGGACGATTTGAAATTGTGCTGAATGCTAAGCAGCAACAGAACTGGAGAGAAGACTCCCTAGCCTGTTCCTGGTTGCTCTCTGGTCTCTTCCTCAAGAACTCACACAAAAGTTTTCAGCACGAACCCAGCAGGCTTCCGGTTAAACCTACTTTTGTGAGCTTGGTTGAGAACCCAGTTAGTAAACTGGTAACAGTGATTCCTGAGGAAACAGTTTATGATGAAACTGTACTAATATTTTTTGTCTGATTTTATAAGAAATGCAATTTTAAAATTAAAAGCATTGTAAAGGCAAACCATTGGAATAGAACTCATTTATAAATCAGAGACTGCCTGTATGGGTGTGCCTATATCCCTGTAACCCCGTAACAGGAGTGTTCTTCTGCAACATGCTCCTGTCCCTTTGGAAAATGCAGGTGACCTCCTGATGAGTCTCCACTTCCCATAAGAGGAAACACATCTGCGACTTTTACAGAGACACTTACTCTTTACCCAATCCTGTACAGACTACTGGACAAGTTCCTTCCAACCTCTGAACTTTTGATCAGGCAGAGTTACTCTTCCTAGAATTCTTTCCTCCACTTTATCTATGCATTTATACCTATGTTATATTTCATAGTAAATTTGAGTCTTCTATGCAGTCTGAAGGTACTGTAGCTGCTCTTGGTTTCCGAGTCTGTTACTTACAGCCCTCACGGTTTGAGTATCACCCTTTGGAATCTGGTCTACTGCTGTATAGTCTCAGACAGTATCTCAGGCAGAGGACCAGGACTTCTTTTCTTTTAATCACCCAAAGAAGATAGCAAAGCCTTACATAACATCTATTGCTCAACAGGTAATTGTACACTATTTCTAGAAATTAATGTTTGTTTTTCACTGTCCACTACATGTACACTTAGTTTGGCCCCTGTTTGACTGAAGTAAGTCCAACACCAGTACGCCAGAGCTCCACTTGCCCGCTTCACTTACCAGCATCGTGTTCACAGAATGAGCCATCACCTTGGCATATGTTTTCAGGGTATCACTCTGTAATCCGGGAGTTAGTAGGCGGCGGTGCTGGAACCACTTGGGTCCATCTAGATTCAGGAGTCCTTTTCCTTCACAGGAAAGACACAGAACCTCATGTCATTTTATTGGAAAAGGAGTGAAGGGACACATCCTGAAGTGACCATGACCCACAGGTGCTCGTGAAGTAATGGAATATCAAAGCAGTGAGCATAGATTCAGATGGTGGTGAGTTTTAATACTTGCATCTGGGATGAATGCATTTAACATTGTGAAAAAGAATTTCAAAGTCTGAAAGTGCTTATCCCAAAAAGACCAGCTACTACCTGTGTAGTAATTAAGGAAGTTACTTACCCTTCGTGAGCTGTGTTTTCCCAACAAAGGAATATAATACATACCTACTCCACTGTGTTGTGTAGATTAAATGAAAATACATAGTAAGGTTCCAAACTAAGTCCCTCTCTAGCTGTTGGAAATGTGACAAATCTTCATGTCCTTTCCATTGCAAGCCAATCCATAAATTATACTGTGAACACAAATTCACCAGGAACTAGACAAAGACATCATTGTGTACACAGATAGCACCTCCTTGAGCCGTGGCCTATGAATGGCACAACATGGGAACATTTACCAAGGCTAATACATCACAGCCTTCCATTTTTAGCATGGCCATTAAGGATCTGGCTTTGAAAGGACTTTAAAGTTGGAATGACACCAAATGCCAGGCTCATGATGCATGGCCCAGACCTACTACCTGGTACAGTGCCAACCACTAAATGCTAAAAATATGTGTTTCATTTAGTTCTCACAACACCCACAACACTGACTTTCACTTCATTTTCAGAGAAGAAGAAACTGAGGTGCAGGGAGATCACTGCATCATTCCTTACAGTCTCAACTAGTCTATTGGGGTGGCAGACAGGATTCAAATTTACCTGGCTCTGAATCCAAAGCCTTTCATTTGATCCTTTCCTGCTTTAATGTAATACGAATATATGACTCAAGATCTTAATCTACCTGCTCAGAGAACATTATCAAACTGTACATTAGAGCACAATTTAACTGATTTGCATATGACAATCAGAAAACTATAAAAAGATAGGAAAAAATTCAACAAGAGAGATGGAAGGATAAAAACAGAATGGGGTTGGCAAGGCTATGATTACAAAGAAAGAGAAGGGATGGATTCATATATGTTACCTTTAAAATGAGGCTAGGAGCGAAGTGAATGGGCAGCTTTCCAGAAGCAGTGCACTGACCTTTGAGCTTCTATTTGACCTCCTACCAGATAACTCTCATTAGAGCTCTTACTCTTTTTTTTTCTTTTGTCTTTTTGAGACAGGGTTTTGCTATGCAGTCCAGGCTGGCCTTGAACTCATGTTGTAGCCCAAGCCAGCCTTGAACTCACAGTGATCATTCTGCCTCAGCTTCCCCAGTGCTAGGATTACAGGTGTGCACTACCATGCCTGGCTTGGATCTACCTTACTCTTAATGTTGGAGTTTAGACTTGGTCTCTCCTTTTTACTGTTTTTAAAAATGTTTTAAAGTTTTGTGTTTTTAAATGATTTCTTATTAGTACATATTTGCAGTACATAATGTTTACATTTATCTTAAGCAGTAGATAAACGTACTTAACACATCTTAATTCTCTTATTCTCCTTTCCACCTCTCCTCTGTCTCTAGACCCTCTTCTCTTCTGCAAAAGATCTCTCTCCCTGTTTCCTATTCCCTATTTTTAAAAATTTATAAATTTAAATAATTTTTTGAGAAAGGGTCTCTCTTTGTAGTTCAGGCTGGCCTTGAACTCACTATGTATCCCAGGATGGCCTCGAATTTGCAGTGATTCTCCTGTCTCTGCCCCCGAGTGCTAGGATCACAGGCATGTGCCGCCATACCTGGCTTTTGTTTTATTTTTAAATTTATTTATATTTTAGGTTTCTCATATAAGAAAAGTTATGCAATATTTAAGCTTGTGTGTCTGATTTATTTCACTTAACATTATGATCTCAGGGTTCATTTATTTTCCCATAAGTGAATAGTAGCACAACTCATAATAGTTAAATCTTGGAAACAGTCTATATATCCATCAATGGATATTAGATAAAGAAAATGGAATGGAGTGCTACTCTGGCATAAAGAAGGGTAAATTTTGAGTCTCTTTTGAACGTTCTTCTACGGGAAGGGGACTTGGGGTCAGAGTGCATCACACGTCTCACTGGCACTTACGTACCTAGATATGGAGTCATGAACTTGTACGGATACTGGGACTTGGGGTCTGCAGAGTCAAGCAGGGGAAACAAAAGACAGTATTAGCAAAAGCACTCATTACCAGTTAAAGTCAGGGAACGTTTTCTTCACATGCCTGCACTCACCACAAATAGTGAACACAAGGAAGCCCTCAGGCACTTCCTGCAGTCTTTGGAGGCCAGGGAGTACCATAAGACTTGGTTCAATACTGAAGAACAGCAAGTTCCAAGAAGGAGGCATCTACTAACACCCACATTCCCCTTAGTTATACTTCCTCTAACAGAACAGTGATTGCCTGGGGGTCACCACATTTCTAGGCTGGGGGTTGGAACAACACATATCCTTTGTGGAAGGCAAACTGAGTGTAAAGCAGTGCTGGCAGACACCAGAAAGTGAAGTACAAATGCCTCTTGGTTCTTGTGATGCTAATGGCTCTTGGCCTTACCAAGTGACCTTGAGACAAATCAGAGTAGGGGCTGGAAACATAGAGACCTTGCAGGAAAGGCCTAGTTTTAGGATTTATTAAGGATGAGGGATGTGAAGCACAAAAAAGATGAGAATATAAGACATTTTAAAAAAAAACAAAATTGACAGAGGAAAAATTGGCCATTTCAGTTGTGTTCTGTAAGACTGCGTTGGTCTTGCAAAAGGATTTCATGGGGAGGTAGATGACTCACGGCCCCAAAGGAACATACATGGAGAAACATGCACAAAAGGAAAACACATTTTGGGTCATAGTCAAGAGGCTGGACTGAAGAAAGAATGCTTGAGCATCCAGGGTTACATATTGAGCCAGCAGAAGCAGAGCTACTTTTGATTTTCCCTAGAGAATATGTTCAAGATAAGGTAAGGTGGACAGTGGCTAGCAAGAAATCACAAAACCAAGAGGCAGAATAAGCTCCAGGCCAGTGTGATAAAGCCAGCCAGGCATCAAAGGGCCCTGGAGCTGGAGGCAGACAAGGGGCTGGGAGGACATGGGAATATCTTTCACTGGGGGAGGGGATCTGCCTCCTCTCACTCCCAGATCTCTACGGCCTGGTACTAATCCTAGCTTCAGATGCTCCCTGTGGGTCATGTGAGTCTCACTCCTACGAGAGACAGGTCCCCAGGACTTGTCCCTTTTCTTACCTGTTCTGTTCAGAAATGTCTGTGCATAGTCTGGATCATAGATAAAGAAAAATGCCTGAAAGGGTCCAACCCAGCAAGGAAAGGCACAAGGGTATTTTTCAACAATCTCCTCAAGCTTCTCCATTTTATCTTCCTGAAGAAGCTGCAAGTGATAAAAGTAAAGGAAGTTAGAGAACCAGCCAATCTGGACTTGTCTTACAGACTAGCTGAGTTCAGGGCCTGCGCAAGGTCATGCGGCAGGCCTCTGGCCCCTTTTCTGGACATAGGTGAACACAATTTCTTGAGGATTTATAAGCTTGGGGGATAGTGTCCTAAACAACATTAACATATTTATTTATTCAGTCTAAATTTATGCTGTAACCCCAGCAAGCCACCGTCAAGTGATCTGTTTTCCCAAAGGAGGGCGAAGTGAGCTCTGTCTGAGGCTCGGCCTCAGCTGTCAGCATCACACACCTGGAAAAGGGGTGGGACCTTGGAAACTCCAATTTCTTTCCTGTACAGGAAGCTGTTAGAAAGTAGAGCAGCGCCACCACCCAGTTTACCATCCCTTTGCTCTTTTGTCTCAATAGCCATCAGTGATTCTTTTTCATGACTTCATAGTAAACACTTTGTTCTAAAAATCCTGCCAACTCTACCTACAAAGTCAATTACTTCTCCCCACAGCAGAGCAAGGTTTACTTATACAAGTATGTGAAGCTTAAAGCAAACTTATACCAATCTGTCAGCTTCCAGGGTATATAAAGCACAGTGCAAACACTACCACCATTGGTGAGGAACTTTCTGCTTTTATCAGAAGATTACTGAGAGCTCATTTAAATAGTTCCTATAAATCACTGAAAACAAGATTAATTTATATGTGTTTCTTGTGTTAAGTGGGAGGCAGCTGCTTGTGTGTGCTTGGGTGTACCTATGTACAGTGCATTTGGGCTTGACTGTGGGGCGCCCTGTGCTCAAGGCAGCCTTAAGGCTGGTACGTGCTCTGTGATTGTTGGTTCTGATGTTCAGAAGAGGTGGTAAGCTCTGACTTCTGATCTCCTGCATTATCAGTTAGTCACTCGAACCCACTAAGTATTCTCTGAATAGTTTAAGGCTACCGAAAAGTTGAAACTCTTAAAACCTAGCTCTTAAGTTGATGCCACCTATTTTGTTTTTGCTAATATTCTCATAATTGAGCCAGTAGCGAAATGCCCATAATGATGTCTAACAATGTAAATACTTTTTCATAAACAATAAACAAGTATTTATAGAGATACAGAGACATACAGAAAAATCAAGATCTTTGCCTTTATGGAAATTATAATCTAATGGGAGAATTGTTTATTTAGATCAAAAGTTGTCATAGGCATCCTCTACCACACGAGGGCATTTAGGTATACTTTTAGTTACTTCTGTCCAGACAAAAATTAGAAAGCTATTGTGGCTCTTATAATATATTTAATTTATATTTCTTCATTCCCATAGCAGATTCTAAATACGTTTGAAAGCAGGTATTACACAAAATGACAATCTCCATTTTGCAGATAAGCAAACTTGTGGGAGACCGCTGAGAAACCTGCGGTCGGCATCCATTTTGTAAACCACCAGCCATTTTGAGAGTTGAGTTCCGGTTTCCATATATGATCAGTTTCCTGTAGATTATGTAATATCGCCTGATGCTCTGACCACCCTCGCGTGATGTTTGAACCTCCCTCCGTTGCCTAGTTACCCGCTGACGTCAATCCCCACTCCCGCATGCATATAAACCCGAGCTTTCCGCTCAGTAAACGAGACTTGATCAGACTCCTGTCTTGTCTCCATTTCTTGTGTCCCTTGTCTCTTTTTCATCCCAGCCCCCTCTAGGGCCTTCGTTGACTACCCGCGGGTCGGGACGCAAACTGAACTTAGAACTTAGGTTAAATAATCTGTCCATGGTTGTATAGCTAGAAACCAGTAGTAAGGCAAGCTCAGATTTCACTCTGAAGTCCAAGTGCTTTATGACAATTGGACAGACATTTCCTGCATTGCATCCAAGTATATACACACACATGCACAAATACAAAAAGATCTGTATATATACAAACTATGCTGGATGAGAGTAATTGATCTATTGAATAAATACCCCTCCTTTGAAACATGTTTATAGAGTTATTAAAAAACTTGCATCTGTAAAATAGTTCGTTATTAAGTTTGGGGCAAATTTGATATGCAGCAAGAGATAACTAGCACAAAGAAAAAACTTGAAAAAATGCGGGGACTTGAAAAAAATTTTGGAGGGCCACCCTGGAGATTGATAAAGGGGAATAAAAAGAATTATAACAATATGCAAAATATTAATCATCCTTCATTTCCTATTACTCTGTTCTGAAACTCTGTATCATTGGTTTTAATTTTTCTCTATAAACAAATCACACCTCCACGATTCACTTGCACATACCCCAAAATGTGCCTTATTTGGGTGTTTTCTAATTCAATCAAGTGGACACTATAAGGTTAGCTACAATAAAGGCTCAGAGACATAAAAAGGAATGGCAGCTGGATGTGGCTGCACAAGCTTGCATCTGATTCCAGCTAATTAGGGGCTGAGGCAGGATGATTTCAAGTTCAATACCAGCCTGGGCAGCATAGTGAGATCCTGTTTTCAAAAAAAGAAAGGTTGGGGATGTAGTTTAGTGCCAAATCCTGGGTTCAGTTCCCAAAACCATACACACACACACACACACACACACACACACAAAACCTGATATCATGTGAGCAGTCTGCAACTAGCCAGCTAAAAGATAATATAGTAGTTATAAGATAATGAAGGCATTCAAAATAACAGCCAGTATTGACCTAACTAACTACCTGACTGGCTAACTGCAAATGCATTAGTGAGTCCAGAATCAGCAGAATATAGCCCCAAGCAACAAAACCTCACAGCATCACCCAGCCCAAATTCCATTGACAGACTGGGGATATAGCTCCATGGAATAAGCACTTGCCTGGCAAGTACAAGGTCCTGAGTTCGATCCCCAGTACTGCAAAAAATAATACCAGAAACAAAAACAGCAACAACAAAAACAAATTATGTTGTTATAAAATTATGAGTAACTCTTCTTAAGTCACAAATTTTAAGTGTGGTGTTTTTATTCATCAAAATTGATAGAAAAACAAGTAGAGGGCCAGGGATACAGCTCAGCAGCACAAGTGCCTGCCTGGTAAGCGCAAGGTCCTGAGTTTGATTCCCAGTACCAGAAAATAAAATGGACCGGGATATATAGCTCAGTAGCATAAGTGCCTGCCTGGCAAGTGCAAGGTCCTGAGTTTGATTCCTAGTACTGAAAAAAAAAAGCAAAGAAAGAATAAGCAAGAACTCTAGGGAATTAAAATTGTGACAGCTAGATTTTAAAAACATTTTCAGTAGAAATTGTAAGGAAATAAAATCAAGACATATAGATTAAAAGTTCAGTGTAGGGGTCTAGTATCCAACCAAATCAGAGAGAAAGAAGAAAGAAGAGAGAAATTGAGAGGGGGAGGCGAAGGAGAAAGAAATTATAGTATTTGCTGTTAGTAGACTGTCCCTAACCCTTCATCCATTTCGGCATACGGCATAACCAGCACCCGTATTTACTATGCGAGGGCTTCTCCTGGTTACTGCAGTCTGCTTTACTGGGTGCGCAGTGCTAGTTCATAGTACTGGGCATTTACCAACTTCAAAAGTGGCACAGAGGCAGACAAGAACTGACATAAAATTACCCTTCCTTTTCAGTCAGGATAACTCTGAGGCTCAGAGTTTCTCCTTGGGACTAAATTCCCATTACCTGCAGAAATAACCTGCTAGTGAACAGCTCTACCTCAGCCGCCCGCCGCCCTATCTCACCTGTCCAGCTCACTAGCAGGTTTCCTGGTAACATCTCCAACATAAAGTGCTTGATCTGAATCATTGTCTCCGAGTCTTCTTTCTTTGGAAAATCTAAACTAAGACAAAAACTAAACACAAAAATTTATCAAAAGTTTCTAGATTGCCAAGACTGCCATAAAATGTCAGGTACAATTATTAAAAAAAAAGTGCCACAGATCCGGGGAAGATGGCGACCGGGTGAGCAGCAAGGGAGCGAACCTCCTTAATAAACACCACCAGCTCGAGACAGACTTGGTGAGCGTGAATGCCGGAACCTCGGCTGGGAAGTTTAAACTGGGCGTATTTCTCTGAGATGCCGGGGGAGATGTGGTAGGGCGGACCAGGCTGCCGGGGCGAGACGTGGGAAAG
>PVLD010016726.1:0-44034 GCA_004027595.1 Dinomys branickii | reverse complement strand
GTAAAAATCTGGAAGACATAGGAGTAGGCAGAGAGTTCATGAACAAGAACGAAGCTGCAAGGGAAACACTTCAAAGAATCAATAATTGGGACCTCATCCTACTGAAAAGTTTTTGTACATCTAAAGAAATCACCAGCAAAGTAAAAAGAAAACCCACAAATTGGGAAAAAATCCTAGCTGGCTGTCCCTCAAACAAAGGATTGCTATCTAGAACATACAAAGAATTAAAAAACATATACCTGTCCAAATTCAAAGACCCAATACTGAAATGGGCAGCTGAGATGAATACACACTTCTCAGATAAAGAAATACAAATGACAAATAAATATATGAGAAAATGTTCCACATCCTTAGTCATTCGAGAAATGCAAATAAAAACAACATCGCGATTTCATCTCACCCCAGTAAGACTGACCAGTGTGAAAAAATCATCCAATAACAAATGCTGGCAAGGCTGTGGAGAAATAGGGACTCTATTACACTGCTGGTGGGAATGCAGACTGGTGCAACCGCTGTGGAGAGCAGTTTGGAGATTTCTCCGCAAACTAGGTCTAGAGGCTCCATTCAAACCAGCTATTCCTCTTCTGGGTATTTTCCCAGAATATCTGAAAACATCATATCACTCTGATATATGTGCACCCATGTTTATAGCAACGCAATTTGTAATAGCTAAAATGTACAAGCAACCCAAGTGTCCATGCACAGAAGACTGGATGAAAAAACTGTGGCATTTTTATATAATGGAATATTATTCAGCCATAAAGAAAGATAGTTTTGGGGACCTTGTGGGCAAGTGGTCAAAACTGGAGTCCATACTCATAAGTGAAATAAATCAGCGCTACATGAGCAGGCAACGTATTGTATCACTGGTGTAAGAACCTGAGGGCGGTAATATAAACTAAGAGACATGAAGGTAATCTTTTCAACAGCAAGGAACAGATCGGACGAGGGAAAGGAGAAAAGAAAGCGACAAAAATGTACATATGTATGTAAGTATATACATATGTGCAGGAGGGCTAACATGGTTCTATTTTATTATATCACTTAATACTAAGGAATAGTTGATGACAGGTTATTCGATCAATCTTGTACGTCTGTACGTTTTATACTGAGCACACATTTTGAAGATATCAATTTGCAAAGCAGCAACTACTGTTCATTTTCTGATGCTTTGTCTATAATTCAATTCTGCTCTTACTGTTATTGTACTACTTTGTGCCTCTTTGTTAATGCTTTCTGGTTGCTCTTTTATTTTTTTTTTTTTTCATGTTGTTGAGATGATTAATTGTTTGACCAATTTCACATGTCTGTATTTGTGTTCAGGGATATACACTTCGAAGATATCAATAGGTAAAGCAACAACCATTGTTACCATTGTTGAGTCCATGTCACATTGTCTGTAAATCAGTTTTGATTGTACTATTTCTTATGCTACTTTTTGTCTGTTTGTTAATATGTTTTTGTGCTTTTACTTTTAAAATAAAAAAAAAAATGATTGTAGGAAAGTAAGAAAAAAAAATCTAGGATTAGAGGTCCCATTTGACCCAGCTATTCCCCTTTTGGGTATCTTTCTAGAGGAATTAAAAACATCATAACACAGTGATATGTGCGCCCATGTTTGCAGCAGCACAATTCACTATAGCTAAATCTTGGAATCCACCCAAATGACCATGAACTGAGGAATGAGTGAAAAAGATATGGTACTTTTATACAGTGAAGTACTACTAAGCTATAAAGAAAGATAAACTTGAGGCTTTTATAGGTAAATGGACTCAACTAGAGACCATACTCATGAATGAAAAATATCGGACTCACATGTGTAAACATCCTATTGTCTCCCAAGTGTAGGTACCTAAAAGAGTAAATAAAATCCTAAAGGTAAAATAGATACAGTGAAATTAAAGTAACTGCTGAAAAGGAAAGAACAACTAGGATGAGGGAAAGGAGAGAAGAAAGGGAAAAAATATATATAAATATACACAGAAGATAACTAAGATAAATGTACTAGTAATTTCTATTGACTTGTTGAAAGGAACAGTCAATGCTGTATTTTTGGGTCCAATTTTACATTCAGATGTTACAGATCTTGTAATCTGCACAACTAATTGGCAGACTACAGAATGCAATAGAGCAACGATTGTTGAATTATCTTGGTTCTTGAAATTCTTTACCATTTCTAATTTTTTATTGTTATTTTAATTATTTTTTGTTCTCTTTAAAATGAAAAGAGAGATTTGGAAAATTAGAAAGAACGTCTGCATCTGTCCTGTGAATTATACTTTTACAGCTGTGCATCCTGTCACCTACCTGTAATTCTAGCACTCTGGATCACTGAGGCAAGAGGACTACAGAGTGAGCCCCACTTGAACAAATTAGTGACATAGTCAGTTTCCATCTTTAAATGAAACATTTAAAAATAATAAGGATATAAATAACTGTGAAGGTCCTGGGTTCAGTTCCTGTATTTTACATTTTTCACCATTAGTTGTATATCTGTTTCTTCAAAATTACTAGCTAGAAGTTAAAATAGCAACAGCAATATTTGCAGGAAATGTTATCTACTGCTCTAGTATAACTAGAAGAAAATTTGGCATTTGTTGTTATGCTTCAGGTGAAATTTTAATTTCAAATATGAAGAAATTTTCAAGAGCTACAAAATATAGACCTTCATTAGCTGTAAATTATTAAAATTGAAATTATATTAGAAAAATGTAAATAGTATGAGTAGGACTTTAACAATTAACACACTGAAGCAAAAACATATTGCAGATTGTTGGAGTAAAAGTACTTTGAATTGAGTGAAAAAGTTCAAATGACTATAGATAAAATAATATATACAAATAATAAAGTTAATATTTATAAATATATATTATATAATTCTAATGATTTGCAGATATTGTGTGTTTGCTTAAATTTTCCTAACTCTGCAAGACTTTCATTAAGATATTACGATGACAGCCTAGTTTTCATTCAATGAATGACAGACTCCATGTTCCCTTCAAATATAATAAATTTTAAAAAATTCCAAATACTGAACTTGAATTATCTAGCAAAATTCAGCATATATAAAAGACTGTAGATTGAATGCCTAATTTCTAATCCCAAATACATTATTTAGCTGAGTCTTGACCTGAAAATATAAAACTATTAACATAAGAAAGAATACTACTGAAAATGGTTAATGTCCTAAAATTCCACACCTAGGAAATGTACAATTTCTGACCATTTAAAATGTAGAGGACGATGTAGCCATTAGCATGCAGTGCCATTTAATAAAGAAGATGGAGTACAAATGCCCTTGGGGGCAAGTTTTTCTGGTACAATTTTAGCTCTGTACAATATGCAAGACAGTGTACCAAATTTTTAATACAGTTAGAAGTGAACATGTCCTAAAAGGAACAGATCTGCTGTTACCAGTTTTGGAAAGAGGCAATTTAAATAAATGACTTTTTGATCATCGTAACATAAAATCTACCGTCAGCCCATCTCCTTCCCCATCTTTCTTCACAATGGAGTTTCGGGTGTTTTATCTGCTTTACTTTATTTCCGGTTTACTTCGTTTGCTCGGGTTCATTATCACTACATAAGGTCATCATATGGTTGGGTCTTCCTGCCATTGTACGAGCTGCATTTGCATGTGGGTTTATGTAAAATCTTGCCTCTTCTTAGACAAACTAGTCTTGTTGCCAAAATTATTTAATACTTACACATTTTGCTGGCTTCTTCTCTATTTTCTAAATGTGAACATTTTTTCTAAAGGTAACATAAGACATAACCTTGCAAAATAAGTTTGACAAATTTTCTTTGTCATTTAAAGTATAGTTCATGTGGAGTTTTTGGGGTCCTCCATGTATAGTATCATGTCATCTGCAAATAGTGATAGTTTAACTTCTTCCTTTCCTATCCTTATTCCTTTAATTTTTCTCTCTCGTCTGATTGCTGTGGCTAATGCTTCCAGAACTATGTTGAATAGGAGTGGTGACAATGGACATCCTTGTCTTGTTCCTGACTTTAAAGTGAAAGTTTTCAGTTTATGTACATTTAGTATGATGTTTGCTGTTGGTTTGTCATAGATGGCTTTGATCAGATTGAGGTAGAGGCGATTTATTCCTATTTTTTCTAAGGTTTTTAACATGAATGCATGTTGGACTTTGTCGAAAGCCTTTTCTGCATCTATTGAGATGATCATGTGGTTTTTGTCTTTGACTGTATTAATATGATGTATTACATTTATTGATTTGCGAATATTGAACCATCCCTGCATTCCTGGAATGAATCTTTCCTGGTCGTGGTGTATAATTTTCCTTATGATTTGCTATAATTTATTTGCCAGTATTTTGTTGAGTGTCTTTGCATCTATGTTCATTAGAGAGATTGGCCTATAGTCTTCTTTCTTGGTTGGGTCCCTCTCTGGTTTTGGTATCAGTATAATACTTGCCTCCAGAAATGTGTTGGTGAGAGTTGCTTCCTTTTCGATTTCATTGAAGAGTTTGAGGAGTGTTGGCATGCACCAAACTCAGGTCGAAATGGATCACAGACCTCAACATTAAAACAGAAACTCTAAATCTATTCAAAGAGAAAGTAGGTAAAAATCTTGAAGACATAGGTCTAGGCAGAGAGTTCATGAACAAAAATGAAACTGCAAGGGAAACACTTCAAAGAATAATAACTGGGACCTCATCCTACTGAAAAGTTTTTGTACATCTAAAGAAATCAGCAAAGTAAAAAGAAAACCCACAAATTGGGAAAAAATCCTAGCTGGCTGTCCCTCAGACAAAGGTCTTCTATCTAGAACATACAAAGAATTAAAAAACATGTACCTGTCCAAATTCAAAGACCCAATCGAGAAATGGGCATCTGAGATGAATACACACTTCTCAGATAAAGAAATACAAATGCCAAATAAATACATGAGAAAATGTTCCACATCCTTAGTCATTAGAGAAATGCAAATAAAAACAACATCAAGATTTCATCTCACCCCAGTAAGACTGGCCCGTATTAAAAATCATCCAATAACAAATGCTGGCGAGGCTGTGGAGAAATAGGGACTCTATTACACTGCTGGTGGGAATGCAAACTGGTGCAACCACTGTGCAGAGCAGTTTTGAGATTTCTCAGCAAACTAGGTCTAGAGATTCAATTCAAACCAGCTATTCCCCTTCTGGGTATTTTCCCAGAATATCTGAAAACATCATATCACTCTGATATATGTGCACCCATGTTTATAGCAGCACAATTTGTAATAGCTAAAATGTGGAAGCAACCCAAGTGTCCATCCACAGAAGACTGGATTAAAAACTGTGGCATTTTTATGTAATGGAATATTATTCAGCTATAAGAAAGACAGTTTTGGGGACTTTGTAGGCAAATGGTCAAAACTGGAGTCCATACTCTTAAGTGAAAAAAATCAGCGGTACATGAGCAGGCAACGTATTGTGTCACTGGTGTAAGAACCTGAGGGTGGGAATATAAACTAAGAGACATGAGGGAAATCTGTTCAAAAGCAAAGAACAGATGGGACAGGGAAAAGAGAAAAGAAAGAGGCAAAAATATATGTATGTATATATGTATATGTATGTGCATGAGGGCTGACATGGTTCTACTATTGTATTATGTCACTTAATGCTAAGGAATAGTTGATGACGGGTTATTCAATCAATCTTGTATGTCTGTATGTGTTATCCTGAGCATACACTTTGAAGATAGCAATATGCAATGCAGCAATTATTGTTCGTTTTCTGTTGCTTTGTCTATAATTCAATTCTGATCATACTGTTATTGTGCTAATTTGTGTCTCTTTGTTAATGCTTTCCGATTTCTTTCTTTTTTTTTTTTCTTTTTTTGTTGTTGATGTAGTTCTTTTTCCATCACACTTTAAAGGAAGGGAAAGAAGGAAGAAAAAAAAAAGAAAAATTATATTTATAAAAATATGTAAGAAAGTATGTATGTATGTACAGCATATCACATAGTTGTACTACTGACTTAGGTCACTTTATAGTAAGGAATAGTTGATGATTAATTGTTCGATCAATTTTGCATGTCTGTATCTGTGTTCCTGAATATACACTTTGAAGTTTTCAATATGTAAAGCAACAACCATTGTTGATTTCCTGTCACCTTGTCTGTAAATCAGTTTTGATTGTACTATTCTTATGCTACTTCGTGTGTGTTTGTTAATATGTTTTGGTTCTTTTACTTTTAAAATAATAAAAAAAGATAAAAATATAGAGTATAATTCATTTCTAGAATTCATACATATATAACCTCATTAGTCAGTTCTGACCACTCAGTAAGATAAGATGGAAAAACTAAAAATGAAGGGCACAATTTCTAATAAAGGATCTGAAAATAGAAGCCATCAGTACCCTGAAAAGACATCTTTACTGATACAGATTAATTTTAGGACTTCAGTCAAAATTTATCAGTCTACTCATATTATTCCTTAAAATAAAACACTGAGAAAAACAAAAAGTATATACCATTTATATTAGTGAAAATGACATTTGAAAAAGTTTGACATTAATATTTAGAAATAGAGATTTATTACTTTAGGTTGAGGATGTACATTTTTACAGTGTTATTCACCACTTTCTATATTGCTCAAGATTATCCCAATTTTGAAAACATAAGGAACAGGCCCGTTAAATCAAGTAGAAAGTGCTAATTTCCATAACACAAATTTGGTTTCATGTGGTATTATTGGTATATTTGGTATTATGGTATATTTGGTATCATTATGGTATATTATTATTATGGTATATTGGGTATTATGTGGTATATTATGCGATATTTTGTGAGAAGTGGCTGATAATAGACAGAAACAAAACATATATACATATTATATATATACACATACACATTTATTAGTAATTGAACATTCATCAAATTAAAATTTAGAAAAAAATTTAAATTATGACTTCAACCAACAGTTTTCTAATTTTACAACCATAAGAATCATCGAGGCACTTTCCCATATTTTTAATGTAATTTTTAATATTCGTCTGTTTTATCCTCTCAGTTTAAATGTATTTTATTAATTTTCATGATAGCTATTTCTCCTTTGCAGCTATCTTTCCATTTGTTGCTGATTTTGAATGTGGTCAGACTTTACATTTTTTGTCATGTTTTCTTAGTTTAAATTATAAAAATCTCAATTCTTTTAGAGGCTTCTACTCTTGACATTGTAAAGCTTTAAGTTTTTTTATCCATTTCCATATGTCTCTTTTACATTTATTTTCCGATATCACAAAGTAGTTATAATTTATTTTTTGTTTATCCAAAACTAAGAGAATTAGGCTAATAAATGCTCCTGATATCTTTTTATTTTAAGAGATACCCTTTTTTGGAGGGGGTTGTTATCTGGCCTTGAACTTACTATATAGCCCAATCTGACCTGGAATTTATAGAAGCCCTCCTGCCTCAGCCTCCCAAGTGCTGTGGTCACAGGCCTGTACCATCAGGCCCAGCTAGTTCTAGTAGATTTTTATGTGAAAAATTGTCGTATTTCACACTTTTACTTTTAGCTTATGTTTTCATTTGATAATTATATGCTTACTATTTTTAGAGTTCTAAAGAAAGTTTTGTGATATTTAACAATGAATTTAATATTTGTCTTTTACTTTATTGGCTTATGAATACAAAAGATATATTGTAGCAAGACTAAGTTTTTCTAAATGTTGAAGTACATAATCATTTTGCTAAATGGTTTACTAACAAATATAAATATGTATATATTCCGTATGAGATATTTAAGGAAATAATAGCATTGCAAATTAAGTTCAGTGACTATTACCAATTTCTTCAATGAATTTAGTCTGTTTATCTTTTTAAATTTGACATAGTTGGTTTAAAATAGATTTATATAAGTTTCTACCTATGTCATTTTATTAATTTTTACCTATTATTTTATAAAGATTTTTCACAAGTGCGAATAAATTATGCTTAGCATTTTAATGATGTTCATTTACCTCACATCAGTGAAATTTTAGTGTTTATGTACATGAAATACTGTACCCTCAAGATCACAGACACATGTTTATCATCACCTGAAGATTTCTGCCTCTGGCTGAGTTTTGCTATCAAATTGTCTTCTAATTCTCTTTTTTTATTCCACTGAGCTATATCCCCAGCCCCTGTCTTCTAATTCTCAAAATGAGTATAGTGGTGTTCAAACCTCAATTTCCTTGGGCTCTATTGCGTAAAACATTTTCTTGGGGAGAATATAAAATATGTAATGTGGCAAAGGCATATAAATGACAAAATTTGCTATATTGTTATTATATCATTTAAAAAGTAGAAATGTAGTATATTTGACCTTGTTTTGATGAAACTAATGTATCGATGTCTGGCTTGATGAAAGTAGTTGATTTTTTAAAAATTTTATTGAATTAATTTTTTGTCATGGTGGTACTGAGGATTGAACCGAGGGCCGTCATAAGGAGCTGCATCTCCAGATTTTTTTACATTTATTTGTTATTTTGAGACACATTTTACATTTATTTGTTATTTTGTTTCAGTGTTTCCTGAGTGAAACTGGAATTTGTGATCTTTCTGCCTCAGCCTCCTTCCATGTTAAGACTGTAGGCAGTGCCATTGCACCTGACTAGCTGTAATTCTGAATTCTCAAGGTGCTCTTTGGACAATTTGTAAATAGTTTAACTCTTTCTGTGCTTCATACTGTCAAAGCAGATGGGATAACTTGGCATGACTCTGGAGAGATAAGTCATTTATCTACTAAAGATCCATGAGCAAAATTGTTTACTTGAATGTCTGATTTCAAATACTTACATTCTACTTCAAAATTCACAGCGAAAATATACCAGCTGCAAATTGGCGTGCAAATATACTAAAAAAAAAAAAAAAAAAAAAAAAAAGATTTTTTTGGTAACCAGAGACCTTGAGAATCTATTCTCCATTGTCTATATGGAAAAAAGCAAGAATGCATACCGTTTACTGCTCATAGGACAATGTTTAGCAAACACATAGAAACGCATAAAGTTATTCATCAAGTTAACTTGATCTTGCTATAATTTAAGTTTCATTTCAAATGTTATTATGGCTTGAAACATAGGTCTGTTAATTTTCAACCTTAAGAGTCATGTTTAGCTCATTTAAAATGAATGTTCTCATTCACCAAAAATGCTAAATCTGTGCGCTCATTTTTCCTTTTTTATTTCTAGATCCGTTTCTTTTGATTTCAAAAGTGAGTTGATTTCACTCACAAGTCATAAAATGTTTTCATTATTTTACACTGCTTACCCGCTTTACTCTAGGAAAGTAAATTATAAACACATAATCGGCACTTTCACTTTGAAAATGTTTTCTATCTTTTAAAGGAGAATTTAAAAATTTGAAAACATTAGAAATGATACAGAATTTCACTAAACAAGATGTTAGGAATTCAGCAATGTTTCCGTACTGCATGTTGCTGTCTTCAAAGCAGTTGTTTATACTTTTCATGGACACATGATGATCCAGTCACCTGGACCTTATGAAATGCATCAATCTGATGATTACCTGTATAGTGCTATACAATTTTACAGCTGTCTTGCCTTCATTTTCTTGATCTAAGCTGTTATCATTCGTTAAATGTGAGTTGCACCTGGGAACTGGAAAATCATCTATTAATTTTATGAATTTATTTGTTTACCAACCATCCCTGGGGCACCAGCAGTAGCTATACAGATATGTTTATGGATATTAAAGAATATTCCTGTGATGTTTCCTTTGCTTCCTACAAATCAAAGACTTACTCGTGACTTTCAATGCCATCAAATAATTCATTTCTTCAGTAACCTCGTTTTCATTACCAGCTGCTTAAAACAATGGCCAGCTGAGCTGAACCTGTATCAATAGCACTTTTTTCTATGGAAAAATTAAAACACAAAATTAATACATTTAATCTTCAGTCTTCATCTGATACAATTTCCTATTTCTTTATTTGTTTAGATACTGTGTGAAGAAAAAAACTATTTTGGAAAAATTCATTTTTTATCAGGGCAAATTATATGTGCCATCCCTTCTATATATTCTTTCATAAAGTCACTATTTGTAAAAGTGTGATTATTTTGCAGTGAGATTTGCTATCATTTGCCTACCTTTTATAGCAGAAGCAGTGGAGATTTAAATTTACAAAATCATTTGAAAGAGCAGACACATCTTTTCAGTATTTTTCTGTATGGAATATTTCTTGATTGCATCAAATTTGACTACATAGTTTTAAATATACTATCTTTTAAACTTATTTATCAACTGACATATTTTGTCCAAAAATTAAGCACACTGGTTTTTCCTCAACAGAACATAGTCATCTTCCATTTTTCATTGAAAACTTTTATCCATAATTTTTCTTTTGGGCTCCATTTTACAAGGGAGATAAGATTCTAGAAAAAATAAATAAGCAAAAATGTATTTCTTGCATTAGTGATTCTATGTAAATAATTATGACAATATTCTGCATAAAAAGTCTGAACTTTTAAAATCACTTTATAAAATAATGCAAGCCTGAGAAAATGATTAGTTAAAAAACTGGCTTTATAATTTATAAAAGTAAGTACCTAGCTTTACATGTACACACACATTTTTATACATTCAAATGATGTCAGTACTTTTTGTATTTTACTCACTAAGTTGTTCAAGCACTTGTAATGTGCAATATGTGTGCTTTGGGACATGACTGGCCATGTGTGGCAGCCACGGGATATAAAATTAACATTGCATTACACACAACACTACCAAGTTACTTTGTTGTTGCCTACAAATCCTATGCCTGAGCACCCTGCTATTGTGTCATGGAAAACATCACTATCTTCACATAATAATGCAAAATTTATAATCACAGAGGCTGCATTACTATCTACTGTTACATGAAATCTTCAGGCCACAGGTTAGACATGACTCTTAGTACTTAGCTGCTATTAATTTCAAATGAATATGCATTATTTTACTTTCTAGTTACAATAAAATACATGATGATAAACCTTGTAATTATTTTAGTGTATCAAACCTCCTTCCCTCAATCATTTTCCAACCTACTTCTGTCTTTACCTTTTGTGGCCATCCTCAAAGATTGTACCAAAAACAATATGAAGAAATCCTCAGCTGTTCCTAATGACCTTATTCTATTTGCTCAGTGTACATCAATGAATTCCTCAATTCCCCCTACACATACATTTTATGAGGACTTAAATGGTATTACCATCTTTTTGCTTCCTTTTCTTACATCTGTTCTGTAATCAATCCATTATAATCTCTTACATGCATGTACTTCAGTTTTCTTGCCTAAATTTTCCTGAGCAAGTTGGCTTTTCCTAAATCCCAAACCTTATATATTTCACACCTACACGTATGTAATCAATTAAGAGTAGGGAAAAATTCTGCTTTCCCCTTAACTGTATTTCAGCTCACAGTTTTCAGAGGTTTCAGCCCATAGGTGACTGGGTCCTGGGGAGGGTGGTACAGCAGAGAGGAATTGTTGTGAGGAAGCAGTTCATGGAGTGGCAGGCAGAAGGCAGTGAGCAGCAAGCATACAATAACAGGTCTTTCCCTTTGGTCTCATCCAGGATACCAGCCTTCCTGGTGGTGCCACCCAAAACCATGCTAATTCCATTCAGTGCACTAATTTAGTCCTACACACCCTTAAATCCATTGTCACACATCCTGAATCCATCCAGAGCCAGAAAGCCCCAGTGTATATGCATATGCTTCGGGGGAACATGTAGACACCAGGCATACTAAATGCAGATGACTCAGCTATTACTTGTAAACATGATGGACTATTTGCTTACTTTAGGATGTTTGGTTTCACTCAATACACTGTCTGGAATCACCTGCTATATATTAGAGGTGTTATTTACTATCTATTTTCTCTTTCTTTTCACCTCTACCTCTTTTCCCTTCAACTTCTGAATTCTGATAAGGTATATGATTATTGTAACTTTATATTTGGTGTACCCATATGTATATTATACTGTATTTTATATTACTCATCTATATGCATCTAACAGTTGTAGAGACAAATATGCATGTGCACATGTCAAGATTCTTTTCTCACCATTTTTTCTCTATCTTATTCACATTTGAAGTCTCCTTTCTAGATCATTTGTTGATTTACAAGTCATTTCAAAATATTTGTCTCAGATCAGTTATCAGGTGACACAAGAGCTGAAATTTTACGTATCACTGGATATATTTATTTCTTTTGACAGGTAGCCTTTGCTACTTGTATGATTTTGGGAATGTTACCTTATCTCTGAATGTTGATGCTATTTCCTTTCATTCCAGTTTAATGTTGCAGATGGAAGTGTCATGACATCAGAAATCTTTTACTTTGTTGGTAACCATTACTTTTTACCTTAAAGTTTGTATGATTCACCCTTCATACTTATAGTGCAAAAATTTTTAATATGTCTGTACAGATGTGCATCTTCTTTACCACTATAGCTTCAAACTTAATATGCTCTTACAATAACTACATTCTGGAGACCCATACAATTTTCTTAGACTCTTTATGTAATTTTTATCTCTCCTATAATTATTTCTACCTTTCTGAAAAGTCACTTATTCTTACATTAGATATTTCTACTTCCACTTCTCCCTCTTCCACTGACTTCATGGCACAGCACTGGGTAAATTTCCATAAAAAAGTTCTCACTTACACGTGACAAACAAGTGCCACCTTTAAAGGCCGCCCTGAAGAGAAACGAGTATGACAAACTGAGTGATGTGCCAGCAGCACTGCTGAGCTCTGACATGGCTTCTTCTGTTGATTCTCAGCAGTGGGTGACCGTCCCATATTGTCAGATGTTGTGCTTCAGTGGGCACGTACAGTGAGCTGCGTGGTGATATTCTTAGATGACTCCAAATAAGCTTCTCTCAGTATTGCTTCCCCCTTCTCCCCGATGTCCATACATTTCACCTATTTGCATCCAGTTCATATGTCAATAGAATTAAATGGTGACTGGGCTTTTAGAATACAGATAGACACACGAACTTGTTGCTAGCTAATTGACAGATCTTTAGAAAATTTATAAATCTGATCTTACACATTGCCCATTGCAAACAGAATATATAAGTAAATCAAGACACAATTTGAATGTTAGAATGTGTAAAATAACCAATCCTTAAACAATTTCCCACTGGATTATATAGATGTACTTGACAAAAATGACATAAAATTACTGCTGAGGGCACTCATACGTAGGTTTGCAATTCATCACAAATGCTACACTATGAGAACAGTGTAACAGCTGCTTCCCTGTCTGTTTTAATATGTATACATCACTATTTTTACTTTGTAAAAGAAATTAAATACATGCATATATTTTTCACATTTGTATGTTTATATACTTTTATGAGAAATGAAAAGAATGCTCAACCATTGATGATTACCTAATAATTTTAAATTTTCATATTGAAAATGAATACTGTGTAGGTAAACATCAATAAATAATTCAGGACTATATAATGAATTGCTTTATAGTCCATTTGAAAAAAATTAAACAGTAAATTTAAGAAATATTTGGCTTATTCTTTCAGAGTATTCACTCAAAATCATTTTTTCTTTTTTTTATTTATGTGTAAAGAATATGATGCTTTTACAGTTCACACTATGGAATACAATCAAAATGATTTTAGTAAAATTGTTCACATAATGTGGAAAATACATATTATGAAAGACAACAGGTAGAGCAAATAGAAAATTAATTGATTACTATTCCAGCAATATTCAACGAAAAATAAGTGTAATGTTTTGCACACAACTTTTGCCTTATACTAGTATAAATGTAACCATTTTGTTGAAATCCAAGGTGGCGATATCTACAGTGGCAAAACTTACTATTCTTAATCATTGGCAAGTCAATATTGAAATGTATAGGAGTTTGGAAATTTCAGAGACCATCTTCCAAAATTTTGACTTATTTTATAAATGAGCTGATCACTTCCTGAGAAGTTAAAATACTCATAATAAATTTTAGCTCTCTAATTGCATCTCTTTTTTTTTTTTTTTGGCTTCTCTTTTTTTTTTTTTTTTTTTTTTTTTTTTTTGCGGTACTGGGGATTGTACTCAGGATCCTGCGCTTGCGAGGCAGGCGCTTATTCCACTGAGCTATATCCCCAGCCCTCTAATTGCATCTCATTATAATTGCTAAACTATCGTTTTTATTTAAATTTGAACTGGCAGTGAAATCATATTAATTCGTAATCATTCTATTTTAGGCTCATATTTTTGTGTACTGTATGTGAACAGATGTGAACACAAATAGTTGGTAAAGGTACAAGCATTTTAACACTGAGAGGTTTCATTTTAATGTCATCTAAAAATTGATGACTTCAAGAATCTACTTGATCTGATCAAATGTGTAATATATAGGTTTTGACATAATTTCCACTGTTATACATATACCTTGGCGTTTAATATCAGCACCGTAAGGACCACACACATGTATGGAGGATAACTTTATTACAATAGGATAGATATTTGTATTTATATGGTAGTATCAAAGCAGTTCAATGGTTAAGTTATTTTATATCTAAATTTTATTTTAAACAAAAATTAGTTTAATTTAGTGAAATATTACATTTTTCTTCAAGCAATCCTTGCTTTTCTCAGGTGTTTACATTGAAGTATTTATATAAAACATAACTCATTTGGAGATAATCAGATACTATCTGTATTATTATTTCAGTTTTAGGAATTCTCTATCAGAATTTTATCAGAAAATCTTACCTAGTAGGTAATAATTAGAAATATATAAAAATATCAGATTACATAATTTAGAGGTAACTAGGGATTTCATAAACACTATTTTTTTGCCTTTTTGAGAGAAGATCTCATTATGTAGGCTGACCTTGAGCTCACTTTGTAGTCCAGTTTGGTCTTGAACATGCAATGATCCTCCTGCCTCAGCCTCCCAAGTGCTGGGATCATACATGTACACCACCACACATGGCTCATAAGAACTCTCAGAATATCTTATATTTGCTATGAACATTTGTCTTTAAAACACTTATATCCAACTTTAGTTGTATATCTTATTGGATATATGAGTGTTTAGCTATTTCACAGGTTTATAGAGAAATTCTTCTTTACAGTATTTTTCAAGAACTTTCATATATGGCAGTTTCTGTTTTTCACCTTTGACAAATATATAGCTGTTATTCAGAAAGACTTAATTTTGTTTAAAAGCACTACTCTTGCATATAATTTCAAAGAGTCAATTTAAAGCTTGTAAAATTACACATTCCTTTCTTAGTACCCTAGAGATTGTAATTCTGTTAGGCCTCAGTGGACCTGATCATCTACATTTCTAACAAAACCAAAGAAAAGTTGTTGCTCCTTGCACAAAAACACACCTTTATAGATAGTGTCATGAAACTATGTTGCCTCAGTAAGTTTAGATTTGATATCCATATTTCAGTATATTTTGCATACCATTTTGATGTTGACATGTAGTCATAAAATATGCTTTTATTTGTTTCTCTTGTAAAAGTTATAGATTGGTGGGTAGGGTAAAATCTGTAAGATAGTAAAAGCTATAACTTTTCTCAACAACATGCATGGACATATTATGCTCAAGTTAGCTATTACTTTTCTCCAGAGAGACTTGTTCATTTCCCAGCAGACAACATCACCTGGCGCACACGATCTCCTCTATGTAAAAGCAGCATGAGGGTCTTCACACTCCAGACCCTTTCTCACATTGTATAAAAATGTGGAAATGTGTTTTATTTGCATATTACTTTTCAGTACCTTTGTGTAATGATTATAATAAAACAATCCTGACTCTGACTACTTGGATTCAAATCTCAGCTCTACTAATAAATGTAATGATCTTGGGAACTTAAATTTTGGAATTTAGTTTACAGCCACTCTAAGATGAGTGTTAAAATCCAGTACTATTTCATAATAAAACAGTTTGAGTAATATACAATAAAGCTTACTTTAGGTACATTGTGGATTCAGTTCCAGATTATGTCAATAAAGCCAAAGTTGCAATAAAATAATTTACAGTAATTCTTTTTACTTTTCTAGTACAGGAAATATTATGCTTATATTGTACTATAGCATAACATTTGTGAAACTGCTCTATATCTAAAAACAGCATATATGCTTTAATTAAAATTTTCTTGTTTCTAAAACATACTCAGAATTACATTTTTTAAATGAGCCATAATTTAGTTTGAGGTTAAAAGCAGAATTTGTTGAGGGAATGAAAGCCTCTATCAGAGAGAGGAGAATGGGTTCCATCGGGTTGCCCAGAGAATCTGTCTTTTCCAGGGACTTTTATAGAGCAAGAGGGAGGAGGTGAGGAGGGCCCAAGGTGGGAGAAGAATGTGAAATCACAAGATGGGCATGAGGTGGGACAAAACTATGATCAACCAATAAGATTACAAGTATAACTATTCAGGTAAAATTGATTAAATCAGGATCAAATTGGGAAGCGAGTCACATAGCAAGAGGGCATGAATACAGAACAGGGAGTTTTCCTGTAAGGGACTGTTCAGCAACTCTTCAAGGTGATCGTTACCAGTTAGAATACCAACCCCTGGTGTCCATCACTAGGTAGGTAGGTAGGTGCGTTTGTTTAATTTTTCTTTTGAGTTCAGGCCTGCAGCAAGTACGTCTCCCTTAATAGAGTATCTTGCCTTCCATACTGGCTCCTCCGAGGGCCTGGACCTGTCTGCCTTCCTCTAACATTTCTATGTAGCCCAGTTGCCTATAAAATTCCCCCCTCTGAAGAAGTAACCCAAACTGCCATAATGGTGACTGATGATCAACTCCAACTCCCTTCAACCTAAAGAAGCTAGAGCAGTCATTGCCTGAGTTATAATTTTTTGACGGGGAATATCTTCCCTCAATGTTGATGGCCTTGCTGACTGATCTGCATGGTGTTTCCTCACCACTAAGATGGCTGTAGCAATTGCTTAGAATAAGAACACAATGAATTTCGCATTCATTGACTCTGGCTGTACATGAAAGATTTCTTTGTAGCCTGATATGCTGTTTTCTAGCAATTTACACATGTTAGAACTTCTTTGAAAGCTAAATTTAATCTTCTAAATCTTGTTGTTGACTCATTAACTGAGGTTATCTAACACTTTAAATACTTTGGTGTCATTTCAGTAATGTCCAGGGTATGTCCACCAGGAATAGATTTCACTTCAAGAAATCTCTTCATAAGCTCATTCATATAATTAATTTTTCTTTATTAAAACTTTATCATGATATTAGTTGAGTGATTAATTCATACCTTCAGGTTCATCTAGTAATTAAAATTTCCTATTTCCACCACATCTACAGTGACTTTCTCCATTGAACTTGAAAATCTCAAAATCAACTCTGAAGGTGATAATCAACCTCTTCTAAACTGATGTGAATGTTGGTAATTTGACCTTATCCTATGATGCTTGAATGGTATGTAACATGGTAAATGATTTCCATAAAGTTTTCAATTTACTCTCCCAAGATCCACCATACAATCATTGCTCATGGCAGGTATAGCTTGATGAAATTGATGTCTTAAATGTTAAGAAATTGCTGGTCAAAATTCCTATTTGACCATGAACTTCAGATTATATGCTCTATTAGAAGCCATGAAAAAAATATTTCATCAATCTCATGTTATTTCATGAGAATTTTACAACATGTAGCAATGTTTAACAAATTCTTTTCTGGATACTGTGTCCCTGCATCTGTCCTCACACATTCAGTAGATCATGTAAGCGGGCAATCATACAGACATTTTATCCAGCACAGAGAGAACACAGTATTATTAGTGTAGTCTTGGAGGGGCTCAGATTTAAAGAATGGTAAGTGAAGTCTGATTTCAACCTGGTTATCTAATTTCTTTAACCCCCAATGAAAGAATTAGACATTTTCTCAAGACTTGAAACCAGGCATTGATGTTTTCCTTCTCAGAGACCAACTTCTTCTTCCAGTATAACCCTGTTTCCTCGATGTTGAACACTTGTTGATTACTTTAGGCACCTTCATGAATTTTCTTTTTTTTTTTTTTTTTTTTTTTTGACGGTACTGGGGATCGAACTCAGGACCTTGCGCTTGCTAGGCAGGTGCTTATTCCACTGAGCTATATCCCCAGCCCCAACCTTCATGAATTTTCTGAGCTGGGTCTTTTGGACAACGTACTGTAGCTTATTCATCATCATTTGTTGCTTCACTTTGCATTTTACCTAGTGGTGATAATTGCTTTCTTTAAACCTCACAAACTAGCTTCTACCAGGTTGGAACTTCCGTTCTCCATTTTCCTGACGTAGGAGGATTGAAAGAGTAAGTTTTCCTGTGGGTTGGACACATCAGTTGTAAATGTGCCGTGATCTAGTTTCTCTTCAGGTCATCGCTGGTGTGAGAAGCTGACAGAGTAAATAAGGACCAAAATGTATTTCAAAATGGGAAGAAACTGTTGAAAATGAAACAGGGACTAGGTCAGGGAAGGGGGAAAAGAAGTAAGGGCAAAAGAAAAAAATGATTAAAAAAGAGAAAATGGAAACAAATATTTGTAAATAGGGAGTGGAAGAATGGTTGAAGGGAGGAGGAGATTGGAAAAGAGGAATAAAAATATATCACACAGGGGTATAAAATCCCTATGATGCATATGATCATCATGTATACCACAAATGTACCAACAAATTAAAGATGTAGACTGTGGCTGATATTATGCCCTGTACAAACCACAAAGCTTTCCTTATACCAGCAGTAGGCTCGTTTCCATGTCTGATTCACAGGCTCACCAGCTTTGCCACTTATATTTCTGTCGAGACATTTTAGTTGCTTTCACAACCCGGCTAAATGTTTGCCACAAGTGGCCTGGTTTTCACTACCTTGTCTATCAATTAGACTTCTCCACTAAGTTCAGGCATCTCTAGCGTTTGAAGCAAAGTGAACGATATGTTACTCTTCGTTCTTTAAATGCAGGAGAAGGCTATTAGAAGGTAACTTACTGCCCTAATTGTAATTTTGCTTTGTATAGGGGAACAGGAAGGTTCAAAGAGAAAGACAGAGCTGTGAATGGTGAAACAACTTACAGCAGAGAAAACAAAACAAATATATGAATAATAAGTTAAGGTTGTTCTCTTAAATGGGCGTGGCTCACAGCTTGCCCCCAAACTAGTTTCATTATCCTTATTGTCAGCTGCGCTTTACCACTTTTAGCATCTCCAAAAAACATTGTGTTGAATTTCTAAGTGATCTTCATTCTACGCAAGGCATTTGGGTTACACCACATGCTTAAATAGAAGAAATGACAAATTCGTATATTTTAACTAAGCGCAACACCAGTGTACTGAGCAGTACGACAAAGCAGATATTTATGGTGCACTCTGGAGTTTCTTTAATGGCTCTTCTTCGTTTACATTCAAAGATAGATGGACTGCGTGTGATTTTAATTTGGGGGGGCAGATTTCTGTGTCTTGAAATCCACATTAATCCCCCATATCCTTACTCAGAAAGATGTGAATGCCTTAGTACTCCAAAAATCAACTTTAATTATTCTTTAATGTAAAAATCCATGGTATTTTCTTGCTTAATTTAATCTCTTAAATTATATGGAAAAATTTTAAAATCATTTGGAAATATAATTTACCTAAGTAACATACTGAAGTGTAGAAATTGATTAGTAGAATTCTAATAAATTGTGTATTTAATGAATTTAAAATCTGAAAACATAGTTTTAAATGCCACACAGATACTATGTACAGAATAGTTCATAGATTCCACGTCAAGTATTGTGCCCTAACGTGATGGTGTCCATGAAGGTTAAGCCCTTCTTTCGGTAGTCAAAGTTGGACATGTCTTATAAACTCTTTGATTTAAATGTAGCAATTGATTAATTTTAAAGATTAATTTTGTTTTATAGTCATCCTATTTAAAAGGTAGATGCTATTCTGTTCTACCACATTCATCAAGTAGGACTCACAGTAAGGAAGCTTCTGTCTGTACTTTAAGTCAGAACCACGCTACAGGGGAAAATACTTGTGTGTAAAAATGATTGATATAAGTTAAATTTTAGGAAAGCTTATGTGGTTATTTCATAATTGCTAACAAGGGACAAAGTAATAGTAATTTTATTTGAGATAAATTATATAGAAAACATTTTAGGCTGTGTTTAATATACAAAAATGTCAGACAAATTAATATAAATTATTCAAGCTCATATAGAATTCTTTCTAAAAAGCTGTAATTGCAATTAGATAGTCATATTATATCGAAATTTGTCTCATTTTAATTTGGTTAATGTTCTAATGGAAAAACATTTTCCTGTCCTTTTCATAAAGCATACGTCCTCAAAATTTGTAATAGAGAGATACTATCAGTCGTCCATTGTAACAATATTATTTATTTTTCTTTGGGTCTGTTTTCCTTTAATATGTGGTTATCAGAGATATGTTAATTATACCTTCACTTTGGTCCACAAGGTAAATATTAGATGTTTTCATGTACACAATGCCATAGTCTACAAGGTAATTTTATTTGTGCAGTTGATAAAAATCATTCTGCATGCTGTCTTTCATATCCTCCACAAGGAGCATACTAATATAAATTTCTAAAGAACTAGGTGCCTTTTCTCTGAATTTTATAAACCTAATGAAAAATGAGAAAAATATCAAATTGTAAAGGAGTACACATACTCAATAAAAATTTTCATAGCTCCAAAAATATTCATACCAATAAAGAATATAAATTTAATTATAGCAAAAGTATATATTTGTAAAAAATAATTTAAAACATTCTTTATGCCATCAGGAACTAATCTTCAGAAAGTCTTCACATAGATCAAAAATTGGTGAAAATACTAAAAATGAAACTATAAATATTATTAATTCTTTTTAACTTGTAAAAAGAAGCTAATTTTTTAAAAAACTTATTATACATACTTGTTTTTGATAATTAATAGATAATGCTGACTCTTTTACTTATATTAGTAGCTGTGACATTTTCTTTAGAACACTAAATTATTTCTGTTTAAGTGTTGCCATTTTTAATGTTAGTTTGTATTTATTTCAGACAATATAGTAGCTCTAAATTGTAGCTACACATTTATCACTAGAGCTTTGAAGAAATAGAAATCTACCTTACCTTTCAGAAAGTTTAATTTATCTTTGATGTGAGTTATTAAGAAAGAAAGAAGCAGGATGAATTAATGCAACATCTGAAAAGTATAAAAGATGCTCTGTATCTGGGTAATGTATACATGGTAAGCTGACAGAGGTAAAAGAAAGGTTAAGAAGATATTTATCTGCAGTTCTGGTTATTATAAAAGGATATAATAGTGACCATTGAAATTCAATAAATACAGAAGTATATGCCTTTCTAAGAGGACATATTGATAAAAAGATTCCTACATGCTATGTTACTAGATTGATATTTAAATAAAGATTTATTAGTCACTTTTCTTCAGATGTTACATAGTCCCAGAAACTGCAAATTAAAAGAGAAGAGGTTCTTTTTGGTTCATGTGCTCAGAGAGCTCAGTCCATAGTTGATCGGCTGTAAGGCTGAAATGGCACAGTGAGAGATCCTGGTAAAGGAAAGCTGTCAGCACACGGTGACTGGAAACAGAATGAGAAGGAACAGCCAGCATGAGAGACTGTCCCTTCCAAATAATACACTTATTGACCTTCCTCTCCATCGAGGCCCCACCTCAAACAGCATACTAAATTAAGTAGTCATTGATGGAATAATCCATGCATGAGCATCGTGCCCCTTGATCCGGTCATGTTACAAAAGCCTTACCTCAGCAAACGTGAAACCTTCAGGGGGCCTTTTAGATCTAAGTCATAAAATAAGAAATCCACAATTGTTACACACATTTAAAACACAAAATATCTCTTTCTTTGTATGTATTTAGTTTCAGAGAGCTGTTTGGAAGTTAGTAGTACATACTAAAACAAATGTCAACACTGGGAGGATTTTTTGATGAGACGATCATGGATTGCCTGTCTTCAGGAGGTTGTTTAGAGAAATGACGTCACTAAATTTTCCTTAAGAGTTTCCTTTAGAAGTTTAATTTTTCCCTAAAATATTCAAACTTGTCATTCATTTGTTAGCTTTTACATTTATGTGTATGTAATCAAGTTCTTAAAAACCAATTAAGATTGAGAAATATCTGCTACAGATTAAAAATGAATTTGTTGTTTATTCATACACACAAAAATTTTTTAGCGATTTAGACTAAATATTATAATTTATAAAAAGCATTCATAGCAAAAGCATGTCGTGGCTAATGAGAACAAGATATTTCAAAATAGGATATATTCTAAAACATAGAACACAGCTATTTAAGGAGGTTTTATCAGTGAAATATGGATAATTTACTAATTGCAATAGGAATGCAGCAATTTGAATGGTGTCAGAGTCACATATAATTAGTGGTGCCTTTTAATTATAGGCCGTGTATACATTCAGTTAAATTCATATCAAATACCTTAAAACATTTTTAAAGAGCATAAGTGTTTATATACAAGTGGAAACACCCTAAGTTCTATGTGAATTTTGTAAATGATCTAACTTCGTTATTGTTAAATCCTTTACTGAGATTGAAGGGGCGCAGCACTCGCAGTCATTCCTCAAAGCAAACATTAACCCGGTTCCAAAACCAGGAAAAGCCCCAAGCAAAAAAGAGAACTACGGGCCAATCTCCTAAATGAACATGAATACAAAAATTCTCAACAAAATGCTGACAACAGAATGCAGAAAATCATCAAAAAGATTATATGTACCATGACCAAGTAAACTTTTTCCCAGGGTTACAGGGATTGTTCAACATATTCAAATGACTAAATGTAATAAGTCACATAAACAGAAGCAAGGACAAAAATAAAAGGATCAACTCTATAGATGTGTTGAAAAGGATTTTAAAATTCAACATCCTTTTATGATAGAAAAAAAACCTTCAAGAAAGTCTACGCCAGTTGGATAACAGCCTCATGTGACAAACCAATAGTCAATATCATGTTAAATGGAAAGATGCTGAAAGCTCTTACTCTAAAATCAGGGAAAAACAAGCTCACCCACTATCACCATTCTACTGTAATAGCAATCTCAAAATATTAGCCCAAGCAATAAGGCAAAGAAAAAAAATAAAAAATAAATGGAAAGGGAAAAAAGAAATTCAATTGTCATTTATTTTGCAAAAGACAAATTCCTTTGCATGGAAGAATTGAAAAACTCCACCAAAATATTCCTATTATTAATAATCAAATTCAGTAGCATAGCACCATACAAACTCAACACTCAAAAATCACTAGTGTATCTGTAAAGCAATAAAGAAACTCACAGAAGGAAAATGGTGCAATAATAGCAACTAATGAAATGAAATATTTAGCAATCCAGCAATCTACATAAGGGAAAGAACTCTGCAATGAAGATTACAGTGCTCTGAAGAAAGATGAAACAGAATATAAAAAAGAAAGCTATTCCTTGTTCCTGGTTAGGCAATACCAACAGAGTAAAAATAACCCTACTTCCAAAACTGCTATACAAATTCAGTGCAATCCCATTCAAATAGTAATAACATTTCTCATAGAACTAGAAAAAGAAATCCTAAAATTTCTATTGAACCAAAAGAGACCAAAAAGAGCAAAACTGATTACGGGCAACAAGAGCAGGGCAGGAGGCACGACTCACAGAACGGAAGTTATACAACACAGTTACAGGGAGGAAAACAGCATTTTGTGAAAACAAAAACAGAACAACAAAAATCCAGATGTGTGGGTCATTGAAACAGAATACTAGATGGAGACAACTCTAGGCGCACCCAGCAGCTTCATCTTTGATAAAGAGACCAAATACTTGGACTAGAGCAAAGGATCTCTTTAACAAATGGTGCTGGAAAAACTGGCTTTGTACTTGCGGTTGAGTGAAAGTAGACCTATGTCTGTCACCATGCACAAAACTAAAGTCAAAATGAACCAAAGATCTAAATATTAAATCATACACAATCTGCTGGAAGATAAAATGAATAAAATTCTTGAACACAGAGGCACAGGTAAAAGCTTTCTGAACAGAATCACAGCTGGAGAAAAAGTAATATCCAAATCATGAAATGACATCACATCAAATGAGAAAGCTACACAGCAAAAAAACACAAACAAAACAAACCAAAACAACCAAAAAAAAAAAAAAAGAAAGAAAGAAAAACCACCAACAGACTGAAAAGACAATGTACAGAAGGACAAACATTTTACCAGCTATTCATCTTCCAGTGATACAGGAAACACGATACAGAAGCAGAATTCCTAATAGCTAAATCTAGTCAGCAGCCTACATGTCCATTAAGCAACAAATGAATAAAGAGAATGTGGTTTTATATATAACTGAGTCCTACTCTGCAATAAGAATGATAAGTGTGAATAAATTGTAGGAAAATGGATGCACCTGGACATCATCATGTTAAGTGAAGTAAATCCAACCCCCAATCATAAATATTTAATGATGTCCCCTATGTAAGAAACCTTAATATGTAAATAAAATGCAAAATAAGAAATAGGGAATGTGTGAGATACATCTTTGTCATATTGGAAGTAAATGAGGAGTTGGAGAGAGGATGAGGGGGGAGAAGGAAATGATTTTTGAACGGGGAAAGGAAATTTTGAGGTGTTGTGTACATGCACCAGCTCTTAAAATGAGTGTAATTATCAGGCAAACCTGTACAAACATGCACTACATTTGTTTTTGCTGTTTAATTAAGTTTAGTGGTACAATTTAGCTGTACATAATGATCACATTCATCGTAGGGAATCTATACCTGTACATGGTATGTCCTGACTACTCTTTTTTTCCACTTTGCCCTGCCTACCCTTCAAAATCAATTTCCCTCCTTACTTGCAAAGCCTTGTTTTCATTTTATCCTCTTTTTGTCCTTTTTTTCTCTTCCACTCCTTTTTCTCTTACTTGCCCCCCCCCACTTCCCATCCCTAAGGAAAACTTCTTTCTATTTCACAGTACGTGTTATGCATTTTGGTCCTTATTTGCACTTTCAGTTTCTCACACCAGATAGACAATGCAATATTTAGGCATGTGTGACCATTTTATTTCACTTGAGAGCATGGGCTCAAAGTGCACTCACTAACCTACAAATATCTCAAGTTTATCCTTTTTATGTAATGAGTAGTACTCCATTACATAAAAAATCTTCATCCATTCACCAGGTGATGGGCATTGGGGTAATTTCCAAAATTTAAGTATTTAACTATTTGAAAAAGAAACTGCACTACTATAAACACAGGTGTGTACATATTGTTGTGGTATGATGCTTTCAATTCTGTTGAGAAGATACAAAGAAGGGCAATAGCTGGGTTGGAGGAACTTCTAGTTTCAGTTTGTTGAAGAATCTCTACACTGCTTTGCACAGTGGCTGCAAAAGTCATTTCCCCCAAAAAAGGTCTTTTTCCCATGAACAGAGGAGCCACAGCAGCACTTATTATTGGTTGATGTCTTGATGAGAGCCATTTTTTCTAGAGTGAGATGGAATCTCAGCATTGTTTTATGTTACATCTCTTGTATGAGCAGTGATGTTGAATATTTTTCTATACATGTACCTACAATTTCTTAATTGTTTTTGAACCCCTCCCCTTCCCTTCCTCATTCACCCAGAATATCTTGGATCTAGAGAGCGAGCGTGCACGAGAGAGAGACAGAGAGAGAGAGAGAGACAGAGAGAGACAGAGAGAGAGATACAAAATACAAAATACAAAAGTAATTTACATTGGATCATCTTTTAAAATAACAGATTTTTATTAGACATCAATGAGAATGAAGACAAAAACTGTGCAATGATAAAACAGATTTCTGAAATACTGTCCAACAAGAATTCTATACTTTGCTAAACTATCCTTGAAAAATAAATTAGAGAGGTGCTAGCAAAAATCTTCACTTAATAATATAAAGAAAATTTTCAAAATTACTGTCAAAAGTGTGATTTCCTAATAGCTCAGAAATAGACAAATATAAGAATAAGGCCAAGAGATACTAACAACATGATCATAAATCAAATTCAATATAAATATATATAACCACTTGCTAGTAATTTGAGAAATATAAAATAAAACATAATTAAAAGGTTTATCTAGTAAAATGCATAAAGATTGCTAATACCAATGCACATGATATAATTTCATCCTGATCTGAGGAACACATTTCCTATGCTGCTGCCATCCAGGAAGCTGGTAGGGCCACCGCCATTCTGGAATATGGTCCTCTCTGGCTTTCTCTTCAAGGCAAAGTCACTTTTGGAATTTTGAGGTAGCAAAGAATGGAGACGTTTTGCTTCTTGTGATGCCCTTGGGCCATCTTTTATATTCACTTTTCCCTTCTCATTCTATCTTCAGTTTTCTTCTGTTTTTTCCAGGTTTTAGTGGAATTTTTAATTTCCTAGATATCAGTTTCAATCCATTGTAGACATTCTATTTCTTTCCTACAGTGTTCATTCACGGTTTCCATCCTTTGCCTATTAGCATCCATTTCTTATCTGCCTTTGCCCTAAACTTTCTGAGAAATTTCTTTGTGACTGTTAACACTCCTTCTTTCATCTGAGATTATGTCTGATCTGATCGCCGCTGTAGACTCACGGGTTTCTTTATTTCACTTGCCATCATTTCAGAAATTATAGGTCTTCTAATTTCTTCAAAGTTGATATCTCCTGGACTTGTTGGACTGGAAGTCTGAAACTACATTTTGCTCTTTGGTCTGTCATTTTCTGCTTTAAATTTTATTTTCTATGATGATCCTTGTTTGTTTTGGTGGTAGGTGGTTATATTCCACATATAAAGGCTTCTCTAGGAAAAGTCTGATTTTCAGGGATGTCTTCTGGGTGTAGGAAATTTTTGAAACGTGTCTGTTACAAGGTCCTACCTCCCAGTTAATTGAGTGAAATGTTAGTATCTGTTGGACTAAGCTATACTGAAGGATAAACTTGAAAGCTTTATAAGTAAATCCATCAATTTTAGACCATACACATCAGTGAAATAAATCATACTCCCATGTGTAAACATCATATTATCTCTCTAGTGTGAATGCAAATAATGTCTAAAATGTACAATAGATATTTGAAATGGGAAGAAATTGTTCAAAAGGAAAAGAGAACTAGAAAGGGTGAAGGGGAAATGACAATATGGAAAAAAGAAAACATGCAAGTTAGTTAGTGGCACTGTTAGTGTCTCTTAGTTCATTGAAAAAGCAAAGTTTGTGCTAACATCAATTGAAGAAATTTTTATGCCCATATCATGTACCCTGAACAACTAGTTTAAAGGTAACAACATGCAATGTATTAACTGGTATTATTGTTTTGAAATTTTGTTCTGCCTTTATTTCTAGAAAGAAAGTAACTCAAGATTTGCACAGCTCATTGTTTTCACTTATATTTCATTAAATATTTTGTGCTAAGAATTTTTTGTTGTTTCGATTATGGTGACAAGGATGACTAAATATTATCCCAAATGTACTTGGTTTTCAGTTGAGCTGGACAGATTTCCCTGCTGGGTTGACAAAAGAGTTGTTAGAAAGAAAAATTAAAATAGTCTACAGATAGTTTTCTTAGTAAATTGTATTTTCCTATAGAGTAGCTTTATTTCTTTTATTGATCAATGAGGAAATTTAGTGTGTTAATACTAAAAAAATTATTAGATACTTGTTATATGGTTTTTAAAATAAGAACATATTGAACAGCTAACTTTTCTGAATATATGTTTAAATTTTTTTTGTGTAAGTTACATCCCAGGTGACACTTAAGTATTTCCATTATCATCATTGATCAGAGCTTCTCATGATATATTGAAAATATAATAGCAAGGAGCTGGGGATATAGCTCAGTGGAATAAGTGCCTGCCTAGCAAGCACAGGGTCCTGAGTTCAATCCCCAGTACCGCCAAAAAAAAAAAAAAAAAAAAAAAAAAAAAAAAAAAAAAAAAAAAAAAAAAAAAAAAAAAAAAAAAATATATATATATATATATATATATATAATAGCAAAATAAGGCACTGATAATAGCCTGGCATTAATAAATGATACTATATTTTGATGAATAGCCAACTGGAAAACTGTATAGACCACATGTTCACCAATATATTATGATAAAATAGCTTGTATCTTTTGATTAGCATAATATTTGCAACATATTGTGACTAACGCACATTTATTGAACTGATATAGTGTGGAATAAATTAACTTTTAGTAGAGGCTGACTTTGGCTAGGAAAAGCCAGGATGCATGCCTTTAACATTTGCACTTTATAAACTCCAGAAATCCACACCAATGTTTTAGAACCCGGATGTGCACTTCGTTCACTCTGTGTACACACTGAAGGAAAACGTCCCCGTTCAACGTATGATAGCACTCAAATAGCAGGATTCTGCGGAGCCTCTGCCATGTTCTTACAGATCAGTTTTGATTTATTCCTTGACCCAAATCCTAGTGTGGAAGAGGTAAAATTTTGCCAGACTTTCATCATGAACACAATTTTTTAATCTTCCAGAGTATATAATTTTAGTATAAAGGAAATTTTTGAAATGTGTTATAATGTTCCCAAGATAATGTCTATTATAGAAGCACCACATCATTACTAGTGTACTTTTCTTATAAACTATACAAATCAGCATCTCTTACTAGGCTTCTCAAATCAACTTTTAGAAAACTTAAGTATGACACCAATCAACAATTCCATATGCACTTATTTGAGGGTTGTTATTATACAAGTCTAAAATAAAATTTAGTCCCTGATTTTTTTTTTTTTTCTGGTACTGGGGATTGAACTCAGGACCTTGTGCTTGCCAGGTAGGTGCTTATTCCACTGAGCTATATCCACAGCCCTCTGATTAATTTTAAAATAAATTTACTGCAAAGAAGTTATTTTGATAGATCTCTTAATCTTCTAGATTTATGTAGCAAAAGGTACTCATATCCAAATTTGTGTGAGTTGGTTTGTTTCCACCAAAAATTCCTAAGTTTGTAAGGTGAAAATGTCATTCAGTTCATCATTTTAAGTATCCTTTTTGGTCATTGTGGCTGGATATATTAACACAAAGATTTCTACCTCATCCTTGATTATCCAAATTAGTAAACCAATGCATATGTTAAGAAAATCAGCAAACGTTGACAATACTTTTATAAATATTCATGAGGTAATTTTGTTAAAAATTTTCATTAATTCCTTATATAAGGATAAATGACCTTATTTGAAGTTTTAAATATTAATTTGTGTGATGCATTTCTATGTGTATATCATTATAATATGGACCAGGCATGTAAAAAATAACTCAGCTAGAATTGAGGAAACTTTTGGTAATAATGTCATTATTCATGATAATACTAAGAAAAGTATTTTCTTGTACTTAGTATAAAATGTTTTTATGACAGCATAGGCTAAAGTGCTTAAGAATGTAAAATACACATACTCTACAAATAATACAACATATACAATCATTCAATTCTGTGAAAAAATATATAACCATATCATATTAGATAACTGAGATTATATCCCTGTTAATATTTGCTATCTTCATTTGAATGATATGTCTATATTCAACCTACTCACTATAAGAAAACATATAAATATAAAATTATTATAAAAGTAAAAGAAATAACTATTGGCAACAAGTACATTCACTAAGGACTACCTAGAGGTATAAGACAAATATTTTGAAGAAATATATAATGGATTTACATCACTCTATAAAGGAATAAATCTACCAATAAAAGCAACAAATAAACTGGCACTTTCTGGAGAAAAGACATCAGTAAGAAGACTACTTTTTAAAAAGACACAAGTTATACCTATTGTTGCAAAACTGAAAAAAATGAACAAAGTGGCAGAAAGGTAAGTGTAGCCATCTCAAAATAAGCATGACCTTCAAATGCAGGCAATAAAAAGACAAGCTATTTGTGACAGAGTTACTTGGGTGTTTGACAATGAGTAGCAGAGAGTTGATTTAATTGAAATAAAAGAAAGCAAGATAAGATGCTGTGTCCCAACCTTATTTTTTATTTCTCAAAGCACCTTCTAAACAATCTTTTGTAAATTAAAGAGGAAAAAACACTAAAAACAAGTACATAAAATTTCAAATCAAGATAGATTAGTACATTCTTTATTGTTATCCTTAAAATAGTTGACCCAGCTAGGCCCCTTCTACATATTTTCCTAGAAGAATTAAAAACTTTATATCGTAGCAGCAATATCAGCGCACCCATGTTTATAGCAGCACAATTTGTAATAGCTAAATTCTGGAAACAACTTATATGCCCATCAAATAAGGAGTGGTTAAAAAAGATGTGGTGTTTTTGTACAATGGAGCACTACTCAGCTAAAAGCAGGGTAAAGCTGAGAAGTATATGGACCCTTTTGAAGAAGAGCAGCAGAGGTAGAGCACAGCACTCTTGGAGGTGAGCAAAGCAGCACTCAGAAGGCGCTTGCAGCTACACATCGTTCTTATCGGAAAGAAAACAAACCTCCAAAACAGATAAAAAAGAAAATACCTTCCCCAAAGAGGAACAAGAACTGATATACAAATTCCTCTGAGCAGTCATGTTGTCCCCAGTCCTGTACAGAGGCCACTATGTTATAAAATCTAAACCAAGTCAGCAGTACCCTAGTGATACGTGAGACAGTGCTGGAGCATAGCCAGATTTACACATTTTTGTTACTGCAGAAATGGGCACACAGGCCTCATGTTGGAAGAAATAATGGAAAAATTGTCCAAATAAGTGGAAATTGCCAACCTAAAAGCCCAGAAAATTTAATGGGTATCAAGAGAAATCTCTCTCTCTCTCTCAGTCTCAGTCTCTGTCCCTGTCTGTCTCTTTTATACACATATAGTACAAATTTGAACATACTCATGAAATGAAATTACTATAAAAGGTAATGGCTAAGAAATTCTTGACTAAAGTACACAATCCAAAAGAAATAAGATGCATATTAAAATAAGAGAAAAATAATTCAAAGTAGATTTTTTTATTGTCTCCCTGATGTAAGAACACAAAAGAGTAAATGAAACCCAAAATGCGAAATAGATAATAAGAAAAGGAAAGAAATTGCTCAAAGGAAGGAGCAACTGGGATGAGGGAAAGAAGAAAAAGTGCTAAGGCAAATTTTATCTATCTATCTCTACCTGTCTATCTATCTATAGATCGATTTTAAAACTGTACTGTTGGTGTCTGATGGTTTGTTTAGAAGAGTTAATGATTAAAAGTTGAGGTTTTTTTCTGCTATTTTGACCAATTTTGCATGCTTGTATCTGGTAATCTGAGCAATTTTACGTGACAACAACAATTTGTAGTATAACAACCAATGGTGAATTCCTACAATCCTACCTAGTGCCACTATGTATTGTCTCTAAGGTTCTTTTAAATTATTATTTTCTTATTCTCTTTAACGATTTGATCAATCTTCTATTCTTACATCTGTTAATCTGAGAAACTTGTTTGAAGATAACAATATGTAGTATAACAATTTTTTGATTTAAACAAAAGTAAATTTTGTGTGTTGAATTATTTTGATTTTTCTAATTTATTGAAATTATTATTATTCTGAAAATAACACTGTATGAATTAAAGTATATTTGATGGCCCCAAGAGAAGACCTACCTTCTGGAGTTGTCTTTTCTATATTAATAATTAAGCCAAGGGTGGGTTTTGTCATAATTGTTAGTTTCCACAGAAAGGAGCAAAGTAAATACATATTCACTGCTCCATTTTGAAAGAGGATTAGCCTTAATGAGTTTTTGGTACTTACTGTTTCTTTTTCTTGTGTGTGAGATTCAGTAACTAGACCTGAAAGTGAAACTAAAGTGGTAGGTCAGGATGATCATCATGGTGTCCATATACCAACTGCCTTAGTCACTCTTTCTCGCCGAGACAATACCCTATATTAGAGAGTTAAAGGACAGGGTTTTTGATTCATGTTTTTAGAGGTTACATTTTATAGACTGTTGATTCCAGAGCAGAAGCAACCTGGTAACGTATCCTGCTGCAGAGAAAAGATCTTTATATAATGTCCGCTGGGAGGCAGAGAACAAAGGAAGCAACCCAGTCCACTCCCCGGATCTGCCTCCTCTGACCAGAACCCACCTCCCGACCTCACATACACCTACACCGCCCTCCATGCTTCAGTTACTTTTCAAAGGCTCAGGCATTGTTTTAGGTGGTGGTGGCGGGGAATTCAAATATAAACCTCAACACTGACAAACTTTCTGATTATTGTAAGAGGCTTATCTTTATCTACAAAAAAAGTGAGAAATGTTTTTACTCAACCTGCACCAGAATTCTTTCACCTATGAATATGATCTAGTTGCTTGGTATGAACTGGTGCTAGGAAATAATTGAAGGACGTGTAATAATGTTAATCTGTTTAAATTTAGCTAAGGTTAAGTAGCTAAAATATTTAAGCCAATTCATGAGGAAGAACCATACAAGGTTCAAAGAAAAGACTTTTTCAACTGTTTCAATGCCCTAATTATCTCAGGTTACAAGTTCTGGGGTTATTGTAGGTCAAGAACTCAGAAGGAAACGTTTTACTGGGATCTATGCTTAATGGAAATGCAAATCTCAAAAGTATATTGATAAACCAATAATATAAGTTAGAAGATATTCAGGTAGACACGTGGGTTATATTTTTACACAATAGTTATATTTCTAGTCACAGAAATCAGAATGGTCCCCTTTGGAAGGCATGTAAATATGAGTGTATATATGCACTTGTTATACAATTAGATATTAAGCTGTATGCATTTGTGTGTGAATGAAATATACAAATATATTTAATACTTATTTAAATCAAGCTGCCACAGTATTGTAAATATTATTTTCTAAATCAGAGATAAATATTACTGTTTTCTTATAAAATTATGTGTTTACAAATAATATTTTTTGCTTTGCTTTTACTTTAGAGGAACTCAAAAGTAAGCAAGGAGGACTCAATATCATATACATAATAACAGCTAATGTATATAGAAACTTTGAAAATATAATTGGAGTTGGTTGATTATATCAAGTCAGCACTATTGTCCAGCTCTTCAGAGATAGACGGAGGGAAAGACTTTTTCTCCCTAGTTTATCCACATTTTCCTTGAAAGCACAAAGGAGAAGGATGTTGACTTGTTATACTTCTGAATGTAACTGAATTTTTCTAGGAGGGAAATAAAAATCACTGTCTTCAATTTTGACACTCAGAGACATGTTCTATAGTTCTTCCTCAAGGGGTAGGCTCATGCTTCTGAAAAGCAAAGTCCATCTGCTCTACCCACAATCAGTACAGACAGAATATCACTCGAAAGCTGACTTTTAGCACACATCCCAAGTTTTGGAGCTCTTTGTCTCGGCCCCTTATTTATGTAGAAGTATTTTTTCCTCTCCAGCATTTCATAAGTGTTAGACCTGCTATCAGCTTCAAGATATATCATTGCAATTATGATTGTGTGTTGTAAGCTTTCCATTTGAGAAGGGAATTTTTTCCAAGCTTATTATTATTTTTATAAAATAGGGCATCGTTAATGTTCTGTTTAGGTATTGTTATCAGAAAAATGATTGAAAGTCTTATGTCATGCCTAATAATATATCATTGAAATAAAATTCTAATTTTTGTATGTACATATTTAAAAACTGTGAATAATGCTTCTGGAATTTTACCCCAGTTTGTAAACAACATTGGCGCATTTATTGATAATATTATTCATATAATATTTCTATGCAACCTATCTCAGATTTTGAGTGCAATGAAAACTTTGATGACTCTGTAAAGACTTGCAATATTTTCTTCTGTTTTAATACGAGATTTTTGGAAAGTATGGTATTCAGAAATTGCTAGCAGAGGATTATGGTTAGTGGAGTGGAACTGAGGTTGAGTTTTAGTTTTTCCAGTGGGTTATTTACTGGTTTTTGCTGGTTTACTTACTTCTAAAAAGTGTAGCATTGATATATTTGATTGACTTTGAGAAACATGTTCTCTGTAAAAGTTATAATTAAATCAATGGAATAGATTTTAAACCGTTGGTTCTGGTGTTTACTTCCACCATCGAGACAGCAATCCATACTTTTAAGGCTAAAAGGTCTTTTCTGTTCATTGTCTCACTCTTTGATCTTCTCTTTTTGCCATTATCATTGATTTTCCTGAGAGATGAAATTCGATTTGTAAACATGATGTCAATCTATTTTTGAATCTGAGCTTTTGCGTGATTCTACTTTTGGTACATACATATTTGAGACTCAGAATTACAAAAATAAAGTGGATTCAAGATGAGAAAGAATAGCTAAAGCAATTGTATGAAATGATGGTTAAACTAAGAATGCATGCTTTTAAATATAACAGTAAAATTATATACCAATAGCTATATATTATACAATTATACTATTAAATTACACTATAAGTAAATCCATACCCATATTCACACATATGCACACAATCTCTTCACATTGCTGTAACAAAACATCATAGGTGTATGAAAGAACAGACACTTACTTTCAGTCTTGGAAGCTGGGACTCTAGAGTCAATGCCCAAGTGCACAGGGTGGCACATTCTGTACCTAACTTGGCTTTGCCCAGAGAATTTCACGTTTTTCTCACGTGCACAATAAATTATTACTAGGATAACGTATTTCCAATTCGCAACTAATTACAGCTGAAACTAAACGTTTAAAGTTCAAAATCTCACCTGAATATCTCATAAGACAAATATGGATGAAACTCAATTTATACTTCATTTCCTGGTAAAATTTCTCTCCAGTTGCTAACCTGTGAAATCTGAGAAGTTATTTGCTTCCAAAATACATTGATGAGATGAATAGGCTAGTTATTCCTGTTACAAAGTTGAGAAAATGGAAGAAACATGTGAAGATTCCAAAAATAGTCCAATATTTAGCAGGGCAAGTTTATATAATCATGAAGCTCAACAGTGATCTTACTTTTTATGTAATAACCTGCCACTGTATACACTTAGATGAGTATCTGTCCTTCAAAACCCACTTCAGTCAGGCAAAAAGCATTCCACCCACCTTCACATGGCTGCCAGTTAGGGGTGCCTCACGTGAGTGTGAGTGCCTGCACTTTCACAGGTATTCAGGGAAGTATCTGGCCAAAGTTTCTAGGAGAAGCCACATAACCTGTTGAAACTGATTTCAAGTAATGGACCCACCCTTTGAAATCAGTGAACCAGCCTGCGTGATTTCTGGACTGTCTTAGTTATTCTCTCTTTTCTGAATCACTTTCTTTTCACTGCAAGCAACACCTGTCAATTTAAAGGTGGAGAGATTTATTTGGTCTCAGAGTCAGTCTATGGTCTGCTGGACCCATGGTAAAAACAAGAAGGTGGCAGAATGTCGGGGAGCCACGGCAGACAGGAAGCAGGGAGCAAAGGGCAGAGTCGAAGAGGGAGATAGACCCTATCTGGGCATGCTGCACAGGCCTCCATCCCACCGGGCCCCACCTCTGAACAATACAGTGAGCACAGTACATTAGTGCGCTCACGCACTGGGAGCTGTCTCATGCCTCTGACCAATCACCTTGCAAAGCTTCTGTTCTGAACATATGGGGCTTTGGGGGGACCTGCTACAGCTAACTCATAAAATTATGTTTTTGGTCCCCAAAAGACTAGTATGCATCTCATTTTCAACCCATCTTGAAGAGTCACCATATTCTTAACATTATGAAAAAGAGCTAGTCCAAAACTCCTCCAAGAATCACTGTACACGCTTAGCTGTGACCCCTGCAAAAATCACAAAGAAAGTTAAACATTTCCAATACACAATGGAACAGGATAAGCATTTCCATTTCAAAATGGAGAAATTCGTACTTGGAAAGGAATTGAACCACAGCAGGACTGAAACACAAAGGGCAAAAATTAAATCCTATATCTCCATGTTCAACACTCAAGGTAAATTATGAAGAACTCCAAAGAGCTTGACTGGAGTCAGCCATACAAGACTACCAGTGTCAGCCCTGGCAGCTTCTTGGATGGAGTTCTCTTGCTCACTGCCTGTGGGTTTTGGTAGCAGATGTTCCAGGTTTCTCATATCTACGATGTTTTAGAGTCTGCACTGCACGTTTAGCTCCAGTCTTACTGCTTCTCTCCCCGCTTTCTCAGTTTCACACTGCTTGGCCTGCCAGAGTTTCTCTCGAAATCTGGCAGGAAGCTTTCTTGACCTCATTATCCTTACATTCTGGATACTGGTGCAACCAGTACCATGTGTACTGTGCCATGATCAGCCCCCAGCTTGAGCACTACCCAGCCCCACTTGGATCAGTGTCACAGGCACCTCCAAGTTCCTGGTGGCTTAGCACTGTGAAATGAATCCCAGTGAATCAATTAGCTAGGCAGCCATTCTGGAGCAGAGTGGCCAACAGCTCTACTTAAATTATAGTTGAACCTTTGAATGTGGGAAAGGTTGGTTTTTGCCAATTCCTCAGATATATGTAAGACATCATTCCTATTGTTCCAATTCATTTTATTCTCAGCAGCTATACTCTCATTTGCTCCAAATTTGAAAATTCTCCTTATCAGGCAAAACTCCAAACTTTTCAAACTACTTAGCTCTATCATTTGCTTGATTTTTATTATGAATCTGGCTAAGAGCATCCAGAAGTACTTAAGCTACACCATAAATTTTGGCATGTTTTAAAATTAAACAAGATTAACTCATTTACTACCCTTTATTTGGGTCTCTCAAAAGTCTCTAGGCATGAACAAAGTGTAAATAAATTTTTGTGCAAATGTAGCAAATATGGCTTCTTGACCAAGTGCCAGTGCAGTGCCTGTCCTCAAATCGAATTTCCTGAGCCTGATCTTTACTGTCCGCATTCCTATCAGTACTCTGAACTTTTGGCATCTGACCAGAATCTCTTACCAGCCTTGGTTTCACGACATTCTAAGACTTCTTTAATCAGTACCTCCAAAACTTCAAATTCCTACCACAAGTCATTTCCAAATGCTACTAAATCACATGGCAAAAAAAAAAAAAAAAAAAAAATCACTGATGAATACAGCACTGCCATTATCAAGTCAGTTTGCAAAAGCCTCACCTCTGAACACATATGACTTTGCAAGGACATTCTACATGTAAACCATATCCTTTTCTTCAGAATAATAGATTCCCATCATAGCTGTATTGTCCTGCTCTTTAAAATCTAAGATGCCCACATCCTCTCTTCACCCCATATTTGTTCTTCTATGTTGTCGTTGCTGAATAGTGCAGGCATAGAAGGTTTTTTTTTTCCCCTTCAGAACACTTCTATTTTTTGTTTTATGTAATACAGATAATCTGGGAATTTTCTGTATCTTAATTTTCTGGATCCTTTTTGCACAGCAATTGTTTCTCATTCTTTTTCTCCTGCCTTTTATGACTAGCAACCAAGCTGTCCTTTCAATATATCTCTTAGGAAAGTCTTCAGTTACCTATTCATTTTCATTATCTGCAAAGTTCTATCTTTCAAAACATGAAAGAAGTTATCCAAGTCCTTAGTAAATTTCTAGCATGTATGTATACTTTTCCTCTGGTTCCTGTTACCCTTTCTAATTTAGATTTGACACGTGACTGGAATGGCTCATTTCTCCCAGCAATTCTCTCATATTTCCACCAAATTCAATATTTCCATCAACATCCTGTTTATGGTTTTAGATTGTCTAAAAGTTGGGAATGTTCCCTCTACCTCCTCTGTTTCCTTTCTGAGGTGTCTCCAGGAGAGCTTTGAAAATCCACATTTCTACCTGTTTTCCCTGCCCAGGAAGATTTTTGTTTTCTTTCCCTTCTTTGTACCTCAAATCTCATCCAGCCTCTATGCCTAATTCCAAAGACATTCCTATATTTGTTACAACATCACTTCTTTTAATTTAGGGCATCTCATTTTCTTGTTTTTCATGTATCCTGGATATTAGTCCTCTGGTGTGAGGATGAATAGATTAGAGAAATGCGGAATTTACATTCAACGGATTACTGTGCTTCCATGGAGAAAGATACACTTCAGGCGCGCATCAATAAATGGAAGCAAGATGAGAACACGTTACGTAAAGTAAGTCAAGCACACAAGCTCAGACATCACATGGTTTCCTTAATATGTGACACAAAGGTAACAAAATAGAAGAGAATAAGTAAGGAAGCAACAAGCAGAAGTTCGCACACCTCCCCAAATTACAAATTGCATTCTCTTAAAGATATTTCAATGTATTTCCTAATGGACTTCCTTTAAACCACTAGGTTATTGTAGTTCATTGAAAAGAAAGTTTTTGTGTTATTTTCTCTTTGGGATTCTTTTGGTAAGCGTCTTTTTTCTTTATGTTATGCACTCTGAGTAACTCTTATGGAGATAATGATGCACAGTGTATAAACACCAAAAAATGAACAAAGAAACAAAAAAAATTAGCATTCTTGACTACCAAAATTGGTTTCTTAAAGCATAGAATTATTACTCACAGCTGTAGAAGCTCAAGTCTGAAGGTGAAATACACACAGTCAGTTTTTCTCATGGGAATCAAGGATGACCAGTTTTTTGTTATGTTCCTGGGCAGCCTTCTCCCACGCGCACAAGCAGAGAAAGAAAGAGAAACACTCATTCTTCTAAGATGTTAATCTTGACAGAATTGACCCCTACATTTTAATCTTATTTATTTTCTGAAAAAGCCAGGCACAAAATACAGTTATTTGGGGAGGTAAAGACTTCAACAAATGAAATTTGGGGTGGGCTACATGCACATATGATTCATAACATTTACACATACACACATATGCAAATGTGCATGCATATGCTTGGCAAGATTATTTCTAATTATAAGAAGGTAGATGGATTGATAGATAGAACTTTTGTAATTCTGTGTTACTGAAACAGAAAATATATTTTGGTGAATGCAATTACTGTTAAATATTTGCTTACTAAAAAGAAAAAATAAAAATGACTTACATATACTTGTTTTGTGTCGATAAAATTTTCAAGCTGCAGTTGATAACTGAAAATTTTAAAATAAATTTTTATTAAGATTTAAAGGAATATGACAGCTGTGGTGGCACATGGCTATAATCCCAGCACTTGGGAAGCTGAGGCAGGAAGATTGTTGGGAGTTCAAGACCAGCCTGGGCTACAAAGTGAGCTCAAGGCCGGCCTGAATTGTGTAGTGAGACCCTGTCTCAAAAAGACAAAAAACAAAAGCAAAAACCTGAAGATTTAAAAATATTCCAGTTATGGTGGTACATGCTTTTATTTCCAGAACTTGGGATGCTGTGGCAGGAGGATTGCTGTGAGTTTGAGGCCAGCCTGGGTTGCATAGCTAAGCCCTGGCTCAAAAAAATAAAAAAAGAAAATTGTGGCTAGGGAGTAAATAATGAAATTTTACTTGTAGTAAAATACCTTCATTTCTGTGTAATGTTTCCCAAATGTCTGTATGTCTAAGGGTTGACTGTCAGATTTGCACTATTTAAAGTTGATAGAATCTTCAAGAGGCAGTTCTTACTTGGGTGTTTCAGGTCACTGGAGCATGCTCCAGAGAGAGATTATAGGGCATGGGTTTCTTTCTTGTATGTTTAGCCCATGGGCTTGGACTACAGCCTTCCTTTGCTTTCTTATGTTATCTCACCATAGGCACAAAAACAAAGGGCACAGCAAACTTCAACAGACACCTGCAAAACTGTGAACCTTTTCTTCTATTAAATTTGCTTTCACTACAGTTCCTTTATTACAACAATGAAAAACTGACTAACACACTAAGTAAAATTAGATAATCATCAGGGAAAATGTGCTTATTTCATAGTCTTCTGTATATCACTTAGGTCATTTTTGTGTCATGTAGAATTGAACATAAGCATAAGTAGAAATCTAGCATTTGTCCCTTGGATCCTGAGAAGTAACTACTAAACACTCAAAAATTAACAAGAGGTAGGGCTGGTTTTGTTCATAATGAGTCCCTGAGACCATACCTGTTAGTCTGCATTAATGGGACACCCACTCAGGTCAAACATATTGTTAGACTGTTGTGTTGTCACTCTTACCAGTTGGATCTCTGGGAAAGTAAAAGAGGTGGTAGACGAGTTCAGTTATATGGAAGATGATTCATCTACCATACAGACTTAATGAAACCCCAACAAAACTCTCAGTCCTCAGGCATGAGTGATCTTCTCTAGTTTGCAATATTCTTCATACTGCATCATTATTTGGTGTTATATGCTGAGGTGAGGTGAGTGAAGCAGCATTGAGTACAATGGAAGTTTCATGTTTAGCATTTTCCATTTTTTAACTCATGCTTCTCATCGTCTAGTGTTTTGTACGTTGGCTATAATAAAATTGTAAATATAACAGCTACCTGAGTTTTGTGAGTTGTTGTGTCAAATTATGGGAATAAATTCTGAGAGGACTCCTGAATTTTTAGCTATCTTCTCCAAAGTGAGTGTGACTCAGCAAATCTTCCGACTTGCAATGTGACAATTCAACGTAATTAATCAGCATCATTAAATGGAACCTTACCTTGAAATCTGGTTAACATTGGATAAAATTTTTTTGGGTGGAAAAGATTTTCATGTGATTTGGCATTCAGTTCAGTTATGTCAGTTGAAAATACTTTGTTTATAGTTTCTAATGTGTTCTGGTTTGTCATAAATGGCACCATCTCTGTCATCAATAACTTCTGTTATGATCTGTCATATGTACCAAATTGGCTTTGATATAATCTCCTGTTATTCAAGTCTGATGATAGGCTATGATGTGAAGGTGTTTTGTTCATGTTATGAAAATTCAGTTGAGTCTCGTGCTGACTGTCCCAGGTATTTTAGATAGTCCTGCTACAATTAGTTGAGAGCCCTTAGTAGCTGAACTGTGAATACCTAATAGAAGAAGAAAGTTCACATGAGGACAGTATCTCAATTATATCTGAGAATTCACCATGTCCTTCTTACATAGGTGACAAATTTGGGGCATACATTTACCTGTGTCTATATTTCCATAAAGCAATTCAATTTTTGCCAGTAAATATCTTAATATGAGTGCTATTCATGCTAGGTTTCTTGAGGAAGATTGTCTCCTTTAACCTGTAAAAAATATTTTAATGAAATTGACATATTTTACCACCTAAAATTTGTTTGGATGTGTATAGATTTGAACATCTAATTTTAACAAAAATCACTCATTGAACCTAACAGATTTGCTTGAATTTTTTTCTACTATGGTTTTTGATTTACTGTTATGTTTTGGCTTTCTATGTTATGTACTGTGGTAATGAAAAAGTAAATAAATTAATATTCCTACTGTTGAGTAGTTTCTATGAAAATATTTATGAATTATTGTAGCAAAACAGGTAGTGACAACATGATAAAAAATAGGCAGCTAAATTACAATATGGGCTCTGATGAAAGTACTACTTTAAGCTGGGAGTATTTGATTTTCCTTCAAAGTTATATAACAGAAGTTCATCTTTATCCAGACTCAACCTTTGACTTCAGTGTTGAACTCAGCCAGGGAGGGGGTTATAATATAGTCAGCTACGTGGAACACTTAACAGAGACCACCCATTCACTTCCCACGAAACAAGGTTACTCTGTAACGATTTTGTGTCACACTTGATACGAACCATATTTGAAATAGTCTTAAAGGTTAAAGGAGCACTAGCAAAGTCCATGAATCTTGTAAGAGACTGACTTTTAAGGCATAGGATTTCTTAGTATTGCCAGCATATAACTTAGAACTCTGAGACAGTGTAGAAGGGGTTCAAATGTCACTAATAACTTTCATTTTCTGCATCTTGAGAGAAATCAGATTTAATCTTTTCTGTTCTTAGTATTTGAATTTTCCTGTATAAGATTCATTATTATAATAAATGAGTTGATGGACTATATAAGCAGGAAATTATTAAGAAATTCCATATTGATATTGTACAATTTACCTTGATAAAGTGGAATATATCATTTCTATTAAAAAGTAAACATTTTACTCATGCTATAAAGCGTAACTGTAAAAGATGTTTAAAATTAGAAACCTACTACGAGAATTGTTTGTAAGTGATAAAAATAAAAAATAAACCAATTGAAATTAATTACAGTTTCTTTTTTCAATTTGAATAATGATATCTAAATCAAAATGGTATTAAGTATTCACCACGGAAACTTCTTTCCAAAGAACAATTTTGCTTAATCAGTCCAGACTTTCATAGATGTAGGAGTACAAGTTTTCTCTTTGGAGAAAGAATTCAGAATAATGACTAGTTGGATTACAATGGAAGCAAAGGATCCAGAGTAGAGAAAACTGTTCTTCCTGTATAAGCCTTGCCATATGATCTCAAGTAATATCTACTTTCTTATAGTATATAAAATTTGATTATTATTTTATGATTAAATTTAATATCTTCCATTCTCTTGTATATAAGGTCTTTTCTTATTGTTTGCTTCTAGATTTATAAAGTACTGAGGTAAATATCTCTCTAATAGTGTTATATTTGAAGTGTTTCCCCTGTAATATAATGAAATATGTGTATACACTTTGTGAATGTATATGTATAGGTGTGTACTATACATGAAATTTAGGCTTATAAGGTGCATTTATCTTTGCTTAAAGTTTCTGCATAGTGTAGTCCATTCTATAATGCAGAAAATATCTCAATTTTATCATCTGTGCAATAGTTACAATAGTGTTCTGTATTCCATGGGCCGGAGGGAAAGGCAAAGAGATAATGTTTAATTTTCACTTGAACAGTACCTATTATGTGGAAGTAGTAAAACAACTTATTTATTTATAATAGTGTTTTTATAATTACCTTTTTTTTTCACATTTACATTTTATTTTCTTCTATTGTTTTATGTCAAATCTTTCCATAAACTATCACTCTCCTGGGGTCATCTTACTGTTATTTTTCAATAACTCCAAAAATTCAGTAAGTACATAGTATACACACACTATGCATCATTTCTTGTACTCAAAGGAAAAAGAGATGATAGTTTGTACCTAACTTTACTAATATGGGAGAAATACAACAAGATAATCGATAATGTATAAAATGCATAGAGCCAAACACAGAAACAACACATCGTACACTTGGGAATCATGGAATTCATTACTAAATACGAATAAATAAAAGAACATTTATGGGATGGTAGAAGTGGAAGGAAGTTTAAACTGATCATTCTAGATATAAGAAGTGGTTTATAAAAAGAGTAACAATTGGCATGGTGAGTTCAATAAATTTCTAAGTAAAAAGAAATGTCATTATATTTAACTTCTTTAATTCTACCATACATAAGTAATGTAACACTAAACATGTTTCAGTTTCAATTTTAAAATATGAATTATTAGTGTTATCATTGTTTCCATAGCTATCATGTGTTAGAATCTGGAAAACATATGGAGTGAATCATTAAGTTGCAACTAGTTGAAAAGTAAATAGGGCCCTGTAAGAAAAACATAATCAAGAATGGCCTTTTATATCTTATAGATAATGTATATTTTAGAAATTAATCTTGGTACATAGTGAATATTTGGTACCAAAAACAAAATGTCATATTTGTTTGTAGGCATGATAATTCTACACAAGACAGCCTCCAAGCTGGTTGTCAATGAATCTGTGATGTGGTAGTCAGATTCCTCTCTTGTCCCCTTCTCTATGTTAGAGTTAGATGCCATGACATATGGAACGTAGTAGGAATGAAATATGTTACTGTAGAGCTACATCTTAAGAGACATGTCCCCCTCTTTCCAAACATTTTGACAAAGAGCTGTTGCCATTTTAATAAAAGGCAATAGCGCTACAAGCAGCCCAGTTGGTGAAAAACTAGCAATCAGTAGTGAATCACTAGCAAATGGAAGCAAACAGTCAATGAACATGTCAGTAACGTATCTTGAGCATGGGTATTTGGTTACATTCACAATTTTAAATAAATGCAGGGAGATCCGGGGAAGATGGCGACCGGGTGAGCAGCAAGGGAGCGAACCTCCTTAATAAACACCACCAGCTCGAGACAGACTTGGTGAGCGTGAATGCCGGAACCTCGGCTGGGAAGTTTAAACTGGGCGTATTTCTCTGAGATGCCGGGGGAGATGTGGTAGGGCGGACCAGGCTGCCGGGGCGAGACG